>VUQJ01020671.1:1750-12132 GCA_015108635.1 Andinoacara biseriatus | reverse complement strand
AGGTGACAAGGTGAAAGGCAGGGTACACCTGTCCAGATCGCCAGCCTGTTGCAGGGCCAACACAGAGACACAGACAACCATTCATGCTCCCATTGACCTAACCCCAGGAAGTGCATGTTTTTGGGAGGAAACCGGAGTACCCGGGGAAACCCACGCAGACACGGGGAGAACATGCAAACTCCACACAGAGAGAGAGAGGCCGGGATTCCAAGGTGGAGTCGAACCCAGGCCTTCCAGATGGTGTTATAACTGTGAGGCAGCAGTGCTAACCACAGCGTTTTCTCCGGGTTTTTTTATTCCTGTCTGGTTTAATTCCACCCTTTGCTGGATTTGCTCCCCAGTATCTGCAGCGCCCCTCCTGTAGCACTCCCCGGGGGCCAGATTGCTTCGCCTCTGCAGTCGAGCTTTTGAGACATCTCAGAGTTTCTGTTTCTTGGTGTCCTTGTGAGTTTCTGTTCATTAATCTCCTCTGCATGACCTTTTGGACTTTATCTGGACCCGGTTTGTTTGGTTCTCTGACTGCCTCCCCGTGCGTGACCCCCGCCCAGGATTAAAGAATTAGATTCTGTATTTTACCCCTGACTCTTTCCTGTGAAACCATTACAATGTAAAACAGGCTTTAACATTGAGACAGAAACTCAAAGGCTCACATTTTAGCTTTACACACAAAAATCTGATGCAACACAAAATGTAAAAAGAAGGAAAAGGAAAATAAGATTTAACTCTATAACTATAAAAAAATCAAATAAATTAATCATAATTAGTAATGAAACCTGCATGATAATTAAACATGTTATAAAACCTGCTACAAACCTTCTTTATTCATAGTGGGTATGTTGGCTTCAATATTTATAAATATTTTGTATAATCTCAGATAATAATCTCAGATCTGCATGTTTATGCATCCTTCCCATCAAAGTTTTCCACTGATCCACGTCTCTGATGTTTCTGATGTTGACAGCAGCTCCATCACTGTGTGTGTGTAAACAGCAGTGACTGCAGTCATGATCTAATATTATCTTTATGTGGAAAAATATGGCAGCTGGTGCATGAAAACAGAAATAGTTTAGAAGATAATAGTCAAACTAATAAAAGGATGTTGTCAGCTACACACAGCAGATGATCTAAGCAGTGAAGTCAGGTGTAATGATGAGGACTCACAGGTAACACTAACATGACTGAGTGCAGCATTAGGACGTGTGAACAATCAGCCCTGAATCCAGCAGCTTCGGTCTTCCTGCAGGTTTGGAGAGTGAACTGATGGATGCACAACTCAAGCCAGTCTCTCTGTGGGTCGAGCAAAAAGCACATAAACCTCCTGAGGGTCAGGAGATGTGTTTGTGAGGAGGAGGAGGAGGGTGAAGGTGAAGCTGTCTATGCCGACTATCGATCACGAGGCCGCAGCTCGGAGAATGCTGTCAAAGCTCCAGATATCTGTAAGCAATCAGGGTCAGCATGATTGACAAGCTCGGGCTTCGCTTGTCAGGATGAATTAAGTGAGTGGAGAGGAGGAGGAGTAACACCTCCCTTGTTTCTGATTCATGGTGGAGGCTGATAACGTCACTGGCAGCTTGGCAGCGCCGCTCTCCACGCTGCTGATTTATTCCAGGTTTCACAACTCATAAACAAGATAAACGCTCAGTGCGGGGCTGAGCTCCGTGTCAGTGAGCTACAGTGATGGGAATGTTCTCTCGTGCCGAGAAAGATACTAGAGACATTTGCGGTTCACGTCCTCTCACCTCGCCGAGCAGAGCCGAGCTCGGCGTGGCCGCAGCCCCCTGATGGAGGCTCGGACCCCTTCCTGAGAGACGCAGCGCCCGCCACTCATTGTTTTTGCTGTTCATTCAAACACAAAATGCGTCCTGCACGCACAAGTCAGAGGTACTCGCTTGATGCTTCTCTTTCTGCAGTAACAGTTGCAGCTCTGAGCCCGTGTCCTGCATTCCTCCTACACAATGAAGAGATGTGTGTCAAAGGCCCGCCTGCTGGCTCATTCACAGTTACATGTGTGCAGTGTGTGATCACTGTGTGTGTTGTATCCTGCAGCAACATGGAGCTGACTCAGAGGTCTGTGCTGTCTCTCACCGTTCCTCCACACAGGAGGACCAACATGAACTGGAAACACTCCCTGAGAGCTGGACAACAACTGAGACCAGAAATCCCCCAGCATGCTCAGTGTGTGTGTGTGTGTGTGTGTGCGTGCGTGCGTGTGTGCGTGCGAGCATATCTCTGTGAGGACCTGCAGGACTTTTAGACCCTGTGAGGACATATGTGACAGATTTTTAAAGGGGGTCAGCGGGTTCAGGCTTGGTTTGAGGGTCAGGTGGGAACCACAGGTTAGAGTTTGGGATCCTCACAAAAGCTCAAGTCCAAACATCTCTCTGTTTGTGTGAGCAGCCCTCGCTGAAGTGAGACATCAGATTTGATCCCCGCGAGTCCAATATTCAGCTGTGCATGTTTTCATTTTAATATTTTCAAAGCCGACATCATCGCTGCTCAGAGTGTGAGCCAGCCCAAATCAAATCAGGCCGTGTTTTCTTTTGAAAGGACACATTAATATTTCTCTTCAGTGGGATTCCCTCTGGTCGTGGCCTAATCTTACTGTAAATCTAATTTATTATGTTCATAAGCATGGACAATTCCTTTCCAGCTACACTTCCTTCCTTCTCGGTCCTCTGGGGATCCGATTGGCCAATCTTAGTTAGATTGGCCAATAAGTGGCCAGAGTTTGAGTTCATTCTGTGACTGTGGAAATGAGAGTCGCTGTGTAGATAATTTTATCTTTAAGCCACAGCAGCGCTCCCTGTGGGCCTCAGCCAGACACGTCTTCATCTTTTTGTTTCATCTGCCTCCTTCTGCATGTCCTTCACTACATCCATGAACCTCCTCTTTGGTCTTCCTCTTTTCCTCCAGCCTTGCAGCTCCATCTTCAACATCCTTTGTCCAAAACATCCACCCTCCTCCAGCCTCTGAGCTCTGACAGACTCGTCACCCACCTTCCCTATCCCTACTCCTTGTTCATCATCATCTGCTTTCTCTGGATCCACAAAGACACAGTGAAGCTTCTTCTGACCTTCTCTGACTTCCCCACCAACACTTAAAGCAAACATCACATCTGCAGCGCTCTTTCTCAGCATGAAGCCATCCTGCTGCTCACTGATCATCACCTCTCTTCTTAATCCAGCTTCAACAACTCTCTCCCAGCTCATCAGCTTCATCCCTCTGTAGTTACTGCACGGCAGCCATGTTCTTCAAAATTGGTACCAGTGCCCTTCCTCTCCATTCTTTGGGCATCTTCTCACTCCAAGATTGTGTTAAACAATCTGGTCAAAAGGTCTACTGCCCCCTGTCCTACACGTCTCCATACCTCCACAGGTATGTCATACACAGCTTTCTGCTCTTCATCCTCTTCATAGCTGCCCTCATTTCCTCCTTACTAATCCTCTGCACCTCCTCCATCCTGCTCTCATTTTCTTCTTCATCAGCTCCTTCTTCTCAACACACTCTCTTCACGTGTACATTTCCATCTCCATCCTTCATCACTCTAACCGGCTGCACATCCTTTCTGTGGTGGATCGGCCGGACGAGGACCCAGTGCAGGACACGTTACACAGAACTAACCTGAAACACTCAGTTTCATTTGCTGGTCAAAATATGAGGAACAGGCTGAAAACAGGCTCGGCGAAGACAGGAACACACAGCAGGAACCGTTAGAGGACAACAGGCACTGAAAACACTGGACTAAAATACACAGGATAACAAGGGGAGTGGGAACAGCTGGGAACACAGGAGGCACTAAGACGAGACCAGGGGGAGCAAAATGACAGGAACCAGATGACTATCAAAATAAAACAGGAAACACGAGGAACTAGAAAACAAAACATAACAAAAATCCCAGAATCAAAACCCAAAACAGAACAGACAAAAACAAAACACGGGGTCCACAGGACGCCGGACCACCTTCCAGCTCGTTCTCCTGTTTTCAGTCCTTTTCTCCTTCCTTACTGTCACACTGAAAGCCTTTTTTCCTTTTCCTCCGAGTTCAGAGGATACACCAAACACCGTCACCTCTTCAGCTCCTCCCTGAACTCCACCACTGACTCCTCGCCTCGGCCTTCACGCTCACATTTTATTCAAAGTGTACGTCGGTACCGTGCAGCTGGAAGGCAGCACCGCTGGTTTCGGGTCTGCTGGGTCACGACTGGGTCACGACTGGGACTCTTGTCAGTTTTAACGCACTTAATGTTTTTATGATTGTAGCATTAAAATGATTGCTGCACCTTGGGAAACAGCAACATCAACATTTCTCAAATACGTTGAGACATTGTGCAAAATGTATATAAAAAATGCTGAATCATTTGAATCTCCCATTCAATTATAAATTTTACAAAGTCAACAAATCTGATGGTGAAAGTGAGACAGTTTATTATTTTTGGAAGAAGACATTTTGAACATGATGCCAGCAACACGTTTCCAGAGATGTTGGGACAGGAGAGCTCAGTTTCACAATCCTGAAGAAGAACACCTGGTGGAACATCTCACAGCGCGCGAGGCTAATGAAGGCGTTACAAAGAGGACGACTCTGTGTTCAGTGGGTCGTTCAGACTTCGCTCTACATAAAAAATCCTACTTTACTTTGTCACGTTCCAGGTCATCTTGTTAACAGACTTTCCTTAGTGTGTTTTCCTTAGTTTTCCCTGGTGTGTGACTTATCGGACTGTTGTTGTTTTCCGTCTGCCTCACAGGCTGCCTGCCTGTGTCTGACCTCTGTGCACACTTCAGATTTTGCTCTCTCTGCTGTCCTGGCCTCACTGATACCGTTGCAGCTGCTCTGTGAGTGAGACTGACACATGTTCGACACACTGGACGTGTCTTTGCTTCAGCTGATCTGAAGTGAAGGCAAAGAAGAAAATAGTCACCAAGATCTTTGAAAGTTTCTGACCGTTGGGCTTGCCGTTGTCCAGATCCAGGCCATCTCGGGATTGGGGGGCATCAGTGCTCATGGCCCCCACTGAAGCTGCCTGCCAGTGTTACTTTGTTCTTTCAGCAAGAAGCCTTCAGGCCTCACAGGCCTCACGGCAGCGTGTCTGCAGTGATCGAGCGCCGGTGCTGAGCAGGCTTTCCGGTGGTCCGGAGCTGCATCCGCCGGGACGTTATGAAATAAAAATATACACCAAACGAGTCTGTGTGCTGTTAAGCAACTGAGAGAGGAAGGACTGATGCAACGCATGCCCTCGGCCGACTTTATCAAATGTGTTGCTTCCATCAAATTCAAAATGTTGACATAAATATAATAATTTAAATAAAAACAATGAAATTTCTCACTCTGAACATTTGACATGTTGTTTTTCTACTATTTTCCACTGAGAATCGACTTTTTATGACTCTGTGATTCATTTACATGTTGCACAGCATCCCAAACTTTATGGAAATAGGATTAAAAATGGTTTCTGAAATTAAGCCTGTGGATCGCTGACGCCTCACAAATATAAGAGAAATGTTGGCTGAAAGCCTCCGTGCAGCCCGGTGAGGCGGCAGGCCTGTGCGTGAGCCGCTGCCTCCTTCAGAGAATAATTAATCAGAGTAAACAGAGGCCGGGGTGAAGCTCTGGCTGCTCTGCAGGTCCTGGTCTATTCAGAGCTGTTCTAGGCTCTGCAGTCTAAATATTAATTCCACAGATAGCCCCGCAGTGCCCTGGATACACACACAAAGGCAGTCATGTGGACAATACCTGTCAGACTGCCGCTTTGTCTTTCCTGTGTGCTGTATCGCAGTAATTTCCATCTCTGATAGGACACACTGTCTTTACACAGCGATAAAGAGACACTGGCCTACTTCTGCCTCTCACCTGGCAGCAGGTACAGTCTGCTCCGCAAGAGCGATCAGCTCAGAGATCAGTGTGACGTCACCAGACAGTTTGATGTGGAGCTTTTTATCCCAGCAATAATCGGAATCAGACCAAATATAATAAAAGGCGTCATGTTGATAAGAAGAAATCCGTGATACAATCGCACTCATTCAGAGCTGCAAAAAATGATTTTGTTAATGATTAAACTGCCAGTTATTCCACCAACGCCCTGAAAGTGCAAGAAGATCTTTAGATTTCCTCTTTAATGTGAAATAAGAGAAAACAGACACAAACCTCTTTAACAGCTCCGTCTCCTGCAACGACATCAGTGTCGTGATGTTGCAAATATTTTGATATTTAATCTGAAATGTGTCCATGTGCAGCAGCTGCTGTCAGCGTTGGACCTCCTCGGTGCAGCCTGAACTCCTCCTGAAGACGTCCATGAAGCTCGTGTGAGGGTACGTCTGAGACCTCCATGAAATGAAATGAATGAAAACCTGAAATTTGTCTGAATTGTTTGAACCACAAAAGCAAAGTTTTGGGATTAAAAATATATTTTTCATTTGTTTACATGAACAGAACAAGAAACACATTGTTTAAACCCAAAGACGAGAGAAAAGTGGGAATTTATTTATGTAACACGCCAGCAAACATGGCTGAACCGCCACGTGCCGCACGCTGGCTGATGTGGTCCAGTCACTGTTTTCACTGATCATGTGATGGTTCTGGGCCGCAAGCCCGGCGTGTTCTTTCCCTCGTGGTTCTGTTTCCATTCAGGTTCTGAGCTCAGTTGTTGTTTGGATTTTGAATGAATCTGCGTCTCTGCTCTCCTGCTGACTTGTTTCCTGTCTTTACTTCCTGTGCTCCCACCTGTGTTCCCACCTGTGCTCCCACCTGTGTTCCCACCTGTGCTCCCACCTGTGTTCCCACCTGTGCTCCCACCTATGTGTATGTTGTCTGTGTTTTTTGTGTGTCACCCTGCTCCTCAGTCTGTCCTTTAGTTCTGGCACCCATCCAGCTCCAGTTTAGCTGTGTTAGTTTTTCTCGTCACTTCCTGAATAAACCAAGTTTAAGTTCAGTTCTGCTGAGTCTGAATCCCGGATCCCACCCCTGCGCCACAGTCAGCCATGACAGTTCGCAGCCATTTAATTAGCCGATAGAAGCCAAATATTGTCCGCTTCACACATGCAGACATTACCAGACGTCCATTTTGTAAATAAACATGTTTACGTCTGCATACGTATGGCTGTCACAGCTTTGCCCCTTTAACAGTGCTAATCGGTTAGCTCAGATTGAGTCAGATCATTGATGAGATCTCTGACTGTTTGCATTCCCCAGTCAGGCACTGATGTCCTCCTGCAGGTGACCAGGTCAGTGTGAAGGCAAGTATCAAAAAATGATTTAGTCAGGTGGGAGAATCATTTTTATTGTCTCTGTGTCACCCAGACTGACTCCATCCATTCAGTTCAGGGTCGCTGGGGGGCTGGAGCCTATCCCAGCTGCCATGGGGCGGGTACACCTGTACAGGTCGCCAGCCTCTCGCAGGCAGAGAGGCAGACAATCATTCACACCTATGTTTAGAAACAGCAGTTAACCTAGCCCCACCCCAAAGACACACAGTAGTCTTTGGACTATGGGAGGAAACCGGAGCACCGGAACAGGAGAACCCACAGACGCGGGGAGAACATCAGACGGTGGATTCAAACCCAGGACCTTCTGGCTGTGGGGCAACAACAGTGCTAACCACTGCACCCTGTGCTGCCCCAGGCTGACCCGTTTTACTCAGAAAGACATTAAGAACAAGACTTCCTGTTTGTGTGCAAACGTATTTTCATGAAGTGCAGAAACAAAGTTCAGAGAGAAATTTCTGAGCTTTCTGGAGGATCTGTACGGTGACCCCGTCCTCTGCACAGATTGCACATTCCCTTATTTACACTGCATTTGAGACATGCCTGCTGGCAGCCACTGAGCATGTGCAAACATTCACCCCACACTGGTGCACTCAGTGACCTGCCGCTGGGCTCTGAATTGGGCTCAGGGTGAAACTGTTCCTCAGACCTCAGATCTCTCAAACCACTGAACTTTGACCTCTACAGCTCCTCACAGGCGAATAGCGATGCAATGATTAACCCGGGGGGGCGTTAGTGTCGTTAGGAGGAGATCATTATGGGCCAATTTGTCTCCTGCAATGAGTTTGACCTCTACGACGACCGGTTAAAAGCTGCGGTCTTGGGGCCCACCGGGGCCCACCGAAGCCCCCCGGCGCCTCTGACAGGGTGGCTGCTGTAGCAGGTCGACTTGCTGCTGAATTTAAGAAGATAAAACTTGTTTCTTGTGTCCAAGTTCAGTGATGTTGAAATAAAATCCAGATGTGCACGTTTACAAACAGATTTTAAAATGAATGAATTTGAATAAATGTAGCAGCTTCACGTCTTTCTGATCTTTGTTTCTGGATTTCTTTCTGTTTGTTGCGTCTTTGTTGCCATTTTTCATATCTTTGTGCCAGTTTTGAGTCTCGGGTGTTATTTTTCTTCTTCTCTGCTCACACTGCTCAGAAACTCTGTCGGGTTCGGTTCTTTTAGCTGGAGTCGGCTTTCAGTGTGAAGTACCTTGAGACGACTGCTGCTGTAAATAGTTGGTCTATAAATAAAGTTACATTGAAATTTGGAGCCGATATTTGAACGTGATCGTCTTTTGTGCAGCAGGACTCAGTAAAGGTGGTGGGAACAGTCCGGTAGTTCCTGGTCTGGTTTTGGCCCTCGGCTGGGTCCCACCCTGTGCTGTATCTGTGCAGCTGAAGCCTGAATCTGCTGCTGCGCGGATGAATTATGGGTCTGGAGGTAATTGGTTCAGTTCATCGAGCGTCTCTGTTGCTGGGTCCAATTAAAGCGAACCATAACTCAGGGGCTGCGGCCTGGCAGCCGGGTTTACCGCCGCGAGCAGCAGGTACAGAAGTCTGACACATTACTGATGAAGTCACATGATTCACTGCGTGCGGATGAGCTCAGACCGTCAGAGCAGCTCCGTGTTTACGGCCATAAATATGTTGTGGAGCAGCGCCTTCGATGCGATGATGGTGAGATAACCGGCTCTGCTTCCACAGTCAGATGTGATAAATGAAAGCCTGCTGTGAAGCTCTGCACCAGTGAGCAGGATCCGGACACAATAGCATATTGTTTCCTTTTGTCCAATTATTAGGCTCAAGGTTGTGAAATGATTTTGTTTTGTAATCTGTAATTTTCAGATCCCAGAAGCCAGTTTTTTTTTCCTTCAGTGAGATTAAAAAAACTCCAAATGATTCATGTAAAGATCTGGTTTTTTGCCCTCTTCGTCCAATCATACGCTCTTCATCCTCCCAGAGGCAGAGAGAGCAGCTGTGCACCAGGCTGGCATCAAAACACAATCATCCTTTAACATATTCTGCTGACTCACAGTGTAAATGATCTTTATGTGCTGGGCCATAACTGAGGTTCTGGTTTTGTAAATCTCCGGTTGTGTTTCTTCATTTTTTTTTACAGTTCGCTGTAGTTTTCTGTTTTTGGTTGCAGTTACTGTTTTTCATTCTAGTTTTCCTTCGTCCTCGACTTCCCGTGTCCTCCTGTCTTGTTGGCGTTCCTGTTTTGTTTCCCATGTCTTAGTTCCTTGTCCCGTGTCTTGTGTTTCCCTTCCTGGTGTTTCCCATGTGCTGGATTTAAGTTTCCATTTGGTCAAGGTTAGATTCCCGCTGTGTGCCAGCCTCCCTTATGTCAAGTCTGCGTGTGCATTATGTTTGTTCACTTCCTGTTTTATTTTGACAGTCCCGTGTTCCCCGTGCTTTGTGTTTGGTTCTGCGTCCTTTGTGTTATTATTCTCATTAGGTTCGTTTATGAGTCTCAGTCACTGGTTTCTTTGTTATTAAATATGTCACAATGTTGCTTTAATGAATTATGGTCCTATAGGATGATAAAGCAGGAATGCTATAAGGCGGGCCCACTTTGGGATTGGTCTAACGTATGAGTGCGTAGCATCCTTCGGTTTTTTTCATCATTTTAAAACAGCAGCTCAGCCTCCATCACTGCTTTCACTGTTAGAGTCAGAGAGGACCTTGGAACATCCAGCTGATGATCACAGCAGCCTCATTCAACAATGAGTGATGTCATTGGCCATAATCAGCTGTTATATGCAGCAGCAGCCTGTGATTGGGATCGAAGCTGCCTAAACCGAGCGGACATGCTGGGCTTGCTGCAGATGACCACGTCCATAAATCTGACTTCAGCTTGTTGTAAAAGTTGGGAAAAAAACTTTGTAACCTGAGAGTAATCTGCCGCTGGAATCAGAATCAGAATACTTTATTGATCCCAGAGGGAAATTCCTGCAACAAGATAAACTTTAATGGTCCCACAGCGGGGAAATTTGTGACAATCAGGCTGCAACAATCAGCCTGCAACAATCAGCCTGCAACAATCAGCCTGCAACAATCAGCCTGCAACAATCACAGCCATATACAGAAAACGAGGGAGTCGACTCTGAAGCTGTAACACGATGTCTTCAGGTG
>VUQJ01020669.1:8773-25930 GCA_015108635.1 Andinoacara biseriatus | reverse complement strand
TCGCTCAACCTCAAGCACTAGCTCAGGTTCCTTCCCCACCAGAGAGGTGACGTTCCATGTCCCTATAGCCAGTCTTGATAGCCGAGGATCGGTCCGCCAGGGCCTCTGCACTTGGCCACCGCCCGACACACATTGCACCCGACCCCTACGACGCCTCCCGCGGGTGGTGGGCCTACAGGAGGGTGGGCCCATGTAGCCTCTGCGCCCGGCCGGACACCATAGGCTAATGCCCGGCCACCAGACGCTCTCCCTCGGGCTCCCTCCCCAGGTCTGGCTCCAGGGTGGGGCCCCGGTAACCCTATCCCGGGCAGGGTGCACTGTTTCCTTGGTGTTACTATCATAGGGGTCTTCTGAACCGCTCTTTGTCTGGACCCTCACACAGGACCAATTTGCCATGGGAGACCCTACCAGGGGGACAAGCCCCCGGACAGCATAGCTCCTGGGATCACTGGGACACACAAACCCCTCCACCACGATAAGGTGGCGATTCACGGAGGAGACAGTTTGGGAAATGTGCTTATTATTCACAAGAAGGTGTAGGTACATAATTTGTTGGCCAGAGACACAGTTTTTGTCATTTTGACTCTGTACACCACCGCAGTGAATTTTAAATGTGTGATAAAAGTTCAGGCGTTCAGCTTTAGTTCAAGGAGTTTAACAAAAAAATGGAAATAATGTTTAGGAATTACAGACATTTTTGCACACCGCCCACCATTATCAAAGGCCCAGATGTAAATTGACGAACTAACATTATTTTAATTATAAGGATTGTTTAATACTTAGGTGAAAATCCTTTTTCAGTCAATGACTGCTTAAAGTGTAGAAGCCCTGGACATCGTCAGAGGCTTTTCTGTTCCCATCATTATGGTACAAATTAATTTTGGTTTTATCAGTCCAAAGAATCAGACATCTGCCGGCTCTGTTAGAGAGTTTTGGCAAAGTCTAATCTGACCTTACAGTTCTTGGGTATAACCATTGGTTTGCATCTTGTTATAAACCCTCTGTATTTCTGTTCATGAAGACTTCTTTAGTTGCCTTCTGTTGTCTTTCAAGCCTTTGGGTTTTGCTGAGATGTCCGGTGCATTCATTCTTTTTAGGAAAGAACCAGATTGGGTTTTTCAACCTCATGATCACCTCTATCACTTGCATTGACATCTCTTTGAGTCTTACATTTAAAATTACAGTGAAAAGTTATGACAAGACAATAAGACAAATATAACACTTTGCATTCAGATATTGTGTCTGCTTTATTTGTCAAGAAGTAAGAAAGGAACAGGCCTCACCTGGCCATGAAACTGCTTATCAGGGAACTGTCCAGTTATTTTTGAGGCTCTGAAAATGGTGAACTATGTTTTTTAATTCCTAAACAGTTAAAAAAAAATTTAAACCCCTTGAATTAAGGCTGAAAGTCAGCACTTCAATCACATTTCTATTGTTTGATTTTAAATCAGCTGTGGTGGTGTACAGAGGCACTACAAAAAAAGCGTCTTTCTTGAACAAATAATGATCATAACTGTAGGAATGTTTAGTGTTGTTACCTTTTTTGTAAGCACATGAGAGGGATCAACTTCTCATCTAATTCTTCACAAGAAAGTGAAAACATGTATTTCCTGAAAGGTCCAAATACTGCCTTCATACTTTAAGTAAAGGTCAGCAAACATTTAGAAACTAAGTTACAGCCACTTGTGATGTCAGCATAGCTTGTGCTTTGATATTTGCTCATAATAAAATAGCCACCAAAATGAAGAAAAATAAATCAAATTTAATGATTTTTAATTGAATTGTGTTATAATTTTTTTATGTTTGTTTAAACAATTAAAGGAAAGCTGTCAAATTCACAAGAATAACTAATTAAATTTTACTTGAACTGCATAGATATGTTATATAGGAAACAAAATGCTCTATCACTACTGTATTGGCAGATTTTTAATTGCTTGGATTAGATACAAGCATAAAAATTAGTAATTCCAAATATAACACCTCTTTCTGACACACAAACACGTTTTGGTTTGGCTTTAAACAACTAAGTGGCAGACTTTCATAGTCATAGCTTGAACCTGTAATGAGTAAATTCTGAGGAAAGTGCTAAATGTATCAGCCAGGTGGGATGCTGGATAAATATATGGATAAATAGCTAAAGCTAAAAGTATGGCTGAATATCACAGCTTTACTGTAGGGCCTAAACACATGAGCAGAAGTAGTGATTTAAAAAGAGACCATTTAAAATGTGTGAATTAAGGGCTGCAATTTCCTCGTCTCATATATCCTGAAGAATATATACATTTTGCTGCCTTTACATGACTTTAAACCTGTTTTTTTACACAGAAAGATAAATGATAAACAGATTTATAGACATTTGCCACAGAAATCCGGGTTTAACACACACAGTGCAATAATTCATTCAATCACAGGAGGCCTCTAAGCAAAATTTCTACCCTTATTTAATCAAAGTAATCACAGAAATCAGCACTGATTCATAATTAATCTGAAATTGGAAATATGAGTAGTTGTTTTGTATATGTGTGCAGATTCAAGTTGCAGCAACACATCATAACAACAAATGGAAATACAGTATTTAACAAATAAGATCATTAGGGAAATATGCTGAAATATTATTTTTTTATATTTGATTCTTCCACATACTATTTAATCTCAAGTCTTGTAAACAAAAATATCTCAAGGTCTGGAATTATAAAATGAAGTACTGTACACTTTTGGTTTCCTTTGGTGTGTGTGTGTGTGTGTGTTCCACCTTGTAGATGGACCCAGTGCAGAAGGCAGTGATCAACCACACCTTTGGCATGACTCCACCCAAAAAGAAACCCATCATCTCCTGTAACATCTGTCACCTGCGCTTCAACTCTACTGTAAGTGCTGTACAGTAACTCTACTTTTCCTTGATGTCCCAAAGGAAAGGTTTTGGCATCTAGAGCTAGAATATAATTTTAAGATAACCTGAATTCATCTGTAATTCACTGCAAGATAGAAGCTGAAAGAACTCTTTTGACTTTTTTATTTATTTTTTTGCAATCATCTTCAACGTCATCTACATATTTTCAAATAATGTAATATTTTTGCATCCCAGTGGTCAAAAACAATCTTGGTGCAAGCTATTCTTCTTATCACTCTGCTCGTTACATTTCTACGCTCTATTTTCAAACTACTGGCCTCTTAAATGGAAACCAGTCTGCTAGTTCTGTTGCCTTTTTTCACCTTATCACACTTTATTCATATTCATTTGACTCCCATGCCATGGAGTTCATTTATACATATTTGCATTTATATTGTTGAGAGCAAACTGGGAGAATGACAATGACTCTTGCTTTTTTCTGAAACTTTAAAGAAGCAGGACACTGGTATAGGTTGTACTGTACTACTCTTGCTTCCTAATCTCCTTTTTCTGTCTCTGCTCTTTACTTTTGGGTATACAGTGATGGTGTCAGGAGTCTGTTTTCTAGCTAACAGGCTCTCTCCTCCCTTTGTGTTACCTGCAGCTGTGCTGAGAGTGCTGGTTGACCCAGGAGTTGGATGCCAGGTTGCAGGCAGGTACCGGGTCCCAACAAGGGGCAGTACTGTCCAGCAGGAATTTGCACTTCACAATGAAAATTGATTAAAGGGAAAGTCCAGAATAGCTGATGTTTGGCAGTATTTTGAACTCACTGCTTGTGTAGTACATACATGAGCTATAGTTAAATTCACAGTTTTGAACAGTTTTTTCATGCTGGACATGCAGCTTCAGCTTGCCACCCCAAAATGGGACTTAGGAGCTGGTGGAGACCAGGAGCTGACAGAAAGTCTTATGGTGGTTATTCTCCTCTTTAATGGAAAGCTCATGCAGTTTGTCCAGCATGAAGACAACGATGGGTGACTGTGAAAGTGCAACCTAAACAAGGCTACTGCTGCCATGGGATTGGTGTCAAAATTAAAGAAATTTTAAAGCTGCTAAACTCACTAAAAAGCATGAAAGTCTGACAGATCAACAGATCACATATGATATGACCTTATTTGCTGCTCCATGCTTGTTGTTTGTATGAAGACCTTCACTGATGTGACAATGCATAAAGCAGCTTGAATGAAGGTCAGCAGTCTCCTTCAGGTGTCTGTAACTGAAGATCTTGGTTTTGAGGTCCTGAGATACTTATTCCATGTGTTATTCTTTCAAAGATGCTATGGTGGAACATGGTGAACTCATACTACACTGGCATGCCAGATAGTATGGTAGTATGCAGATGAGAGCAGAGTCGTATGTCTGACTCAGTGGAAAATCACGCTGAATGGTTAGTGTGCACTGACATTCAACGTAGCCAAAGGGCTTGTATACCCTTTGCTCAGCCCTGCATTCCCAACCACACACTTTGACCCATGGTGCCGTCCTTTCTGTCTGTGTAGGAGTCCAAGCTTTATGCAAAGTGTTACCAGGAAGACCTCTACCCCACCACTCTATGCACACTCTATGCTCACCTAAAGATCACGTCTGCACTCTATGAATTTGAATGTGCATTAGCAGTGGATGTACAGTGTGTCTGGAAAGTGTTATGGATAATTTGAGCAATTACAAATTATCTAACAGCCTTGTGTGAAGCCAGATACTTGAAGTCTTGTCACACTGATTCTCTGTTCTTTAGGGAGTGCACTTGTGTCTTTCATATACAGAAAGGCATCAGGGTTGCAAAAAATATGTGCTCTTAAAGGATAAGTGTGGTTATGTCATCATATTTTTCTTATAATTAAATACATCAATGTCATGGAAAGATCAAAACCAATAAAGGTTATTTAACTCCAATACCTGAGCAATGACCCATGCAATTTCATTTAGGCCCTTTAAAAAAATAGCTCTGTAAACTGTGTCCTTTTTAGAAAAGGTTACTTAAACAGGCTTGACTTTATAAAGGCTATTTTTATTTGGTGTATTAATACACATTTGGCAATCTAATAAGTATTTAGCATAAATGCTGTATATGTGTACTGTGTGAAAAATGTATTTTATGTCTCAAACTACTCATTTACTCATGTAAATGGCCACTTTTAGTTTATTTCTTATGTAATACAATTATAAGAATTAAATATGCATAATGTAAGCATTATGTTGCATGGGGAAAATGGCAAATGGAGAAATTTTAATGAGTAAATCACATAAATCATCTATCCATTCATTTTCTTCTGCTTATCCAATTTAGGGTGGGTGGTTGGGGGTGGGGGGTGAGGTGGGGAGTGCCTATCACACCTATGACAAAAGACAGGTACACCTCTGGATAGCTCACCAGTCCATCACAGGGCTAAATTAAATTAGATGTTTTAAATTTTTTATGTCAGCACTAAGAAAAGTATGGACTATCACCAACTTATCCTTTATGAGTTCTGCTTGTTCTGTACTCCTGATGTCATGAATTGTTTAGTTAAGTTGATGAAGCTATATTTGAACTTTTTGCCAACTAACCTTAGGAAATGTACCATCATATATTTCAGCATCTATGTGTAAATGACTCACAGTTATATTCAGCAAAAAGTAACAAAGAAGTTTATTTATCCTGTGACATCTTTAAAAAAAGAATCCTAGAAGTAATGTCTTTGTCTCTTGTTCAAAAAATAAAGTTTGCAAATTAGTCATGGAGGTGACTTGTCAGCAGGAAACCTATATAACATTTTGTGTATTTTTTCCTTTATTTTGTTTCCTAAAGATAATGACTGCATATTAAATGTTAAGATTTAATGTTGTTTGGAAGTTGAAGTGGTTATATTCTGCTTCAGCTGTTTTCACTGTTGGTGCACTCTGACATGAAGTTGGAAGCTGATCTTCCTCTGTAGAGCTTTATCTACAGATATCCAGAGTCATTTGGGGATCACACATATCTGCATGCGTCTGCTGTCTCATTGCCACAAATGTGTTTTCTCTTACAGAGGGAGGAACAGAGGTCATTATGTGTCACAGTGTAACGGACACGGGCCATTTTGTGTCAGAACGAATCAGTGGAAAGATGAGCCAGTGAGCTTAGAGGATGCTCATGCGATGCCATTAGTCCAACTGATGCTCATTTGTGCATCATCATGACAATGATGATTATCAAAATGGTGATGTGACTCTCCCTCCGAGTCAAATGCTTAAACGCATATTTTTTCCCTAAATTTATGGGAGCATGTGAAGTCAAAGCATTGGAACAGATGGAAATATTACAGTTTACTGATTTCATGCTGTCCTTCACTAATTTAATCAGTCATTCTGTGCATATACTGTACACTGACTTTCCCTTTTGCTTGTTTTACCCTTGTGTGCATATTCTGTGTGTGCGTGTGTGCGTGTGTGTGTATACGTGATGGCCAGACCCAGGCAGAGGCCCACTACAAAGGTCACAAGCATGCTCGCAAGCTAAAGGCCTTAGAGACCCAGAGGAATCGGCAGAAGAACGGACAGAGTCAATCAATAACGGGCAAAGACAGAGACAGAGAGAAGGGGGTGATGGGAGGAGTAACTGGGCCAACAGACTCGCAGTCAAAAGATAAAACAGGTATACTTTTTTCTTTTCTAAAGCCAGTCCTCTCACCACCCTCTGAGTAATTAGATGTAATTGGAGAGACGTAACCACTACAGCTTAGTATCTGCCACTCAGCTGGTTAATTACCAGCTATTACCTGTCCTGCTATCATTGGATCTGTCAGACAGGTAATTACTCCCATCATGCAAAGACATTCAGCAAGATGAGAAGCCTTAAAGCACCTTAGCAGAGATGCCATCTAAAGAGGGATGTGGTGGTGTTACTGTCAGATTTAGGTTTTTATTTAACAGTGACACAGCTCCTACATCCAAGTTCTTTATTCCGGTTATGTAATGATGTGCTGTCACTTTGCTCATGGACATGTCAAAAAGTGTTGAAAGTTATGGAAAATGTGCCAGAAGCATGGATAATATTTACCTATGTGTATTCTTCTCAAAATCAAACAATGGTTGTAGCAATGTAGCTGGCATAGCAGGGGCTACAGAAATACGAGTTAATCTCTTCTTAACTGCAGATTTACTGCATAGATGGTAGAACTATAATATTTCTTCTTGAAAGAATATCTTTAAACCTTCATATTATTGCACTAAAAATGGGCTCTGATTAATTAACTTATTGGTGTTTCAGTAAAGCTCAGTTATTCAATGAGTAGGGTAGCAAAAATGATTATCAATTAATTTTTTTTTCCCTGTTAAGTTCCATTCATTTTTTAGTCAGTGTCATCCACAATGCAGAAATTCCCCCCCAAAAATATGGGGACAGCAGTTCTTACTGGTACTGACCCATATCCTTTCTATATTGTTAATTTTATAGTTATTGGCTGCATAGTTGCATTAACAGCAAAGAGTAATGACTTTGCTGTTTGCTACTTTGTCTTTGCCCTTCCAGTCATTAGTCACTCAACCTCTCATTCTTCCTGACTAAAAACTGTCACCATCTTCTTTTCTCTCCTCTGTCTGGTTTTCCTTTTCATTACTGATCCTTTCCCTTCCATTTTCTTCCAGCGCCTATCAATTTCCCTCTAACCACATAATTATAAGCTTGATACATTCTGTGGTTGCCATGGTTATTGATTAATGGTGACAGAGAGAGCTTCGGCAGAGAGAGTGAACGAATGACAGCGAGACGCAGGGACAAAGAAAGAATGATTGAGATGGCAGAAAAAAAAGCAAAAAGATATGAAAATTAAAGAGAAATGAGTTTAATATAAGCATAATAGCAGGATTATATGAAAGGATGAGAACAAAAAAAAAGTTGCACAGGGACGCCAGGTCCTGGTTCTTTTCTAAAGAAATCACATAGGTCAAGAAAATTTATTATTCATACTGTGACTGTGTAGAAATCATGTTTTATGTAAATCAAATAATAAAATTCTGTAAGTATAAAAAGTTACATGGGTGTGGCCATAACGACATATACAATTTCATACAAATATCTAAAAATCTGTATAAAGTTAAAAACAATGAGTTTTAGAAATAATGAAGCACTTGTGAAAATAGGAAGACAAATGCCTAAAGGCTGTAAGGATATCTTTACAGGTTGGTCTCAGTTTGTTGCTGGATATGCTGCTCTCACTATCCCACACTTTGCATTAACAATATATTTTATTATTTGTATTCTTTGCAATTTACCATTTCTATGGAAAACTGATGCCCATTTTTTTTTGTTTTACAGTTCACACCTTTAAATTTTGATTATCTCCTACTGCTCTCATACATACCCAGTGCAATCAGGGGGCAAAAAAGGGATTTATCCCTCCTTTGTACTTTTTTGCCCCTCAGTTTTAAGCTTTATATTAGTACCAAACAACAGAAGCATTGACCCACATAAGTGCACATAAGTGCACATAATGCAATACTGTAATAAAGCACCTTGTTTTACAGTTTCATCCTTAAAATATCTTATGGTTGCTATCTAAATCAGAGGCTGTTTGTGATGCTTGCCTGATGCTTTCACTGAACGTTGCCTGGATAGAACACATCACTACTATTGATGCTTTTCATGGTTGTATACTGAATTTGGGGGGGCTAAACCAATGGCTTTTTTTCCCATTGTAGCAAGCTACAGAATGTAAATGGAAAAGAAGTAACATTTCAATCTCTGAGAGAGAGAGAGAGAGAGAGAGAGAGAGATGCATTGCATGAACAGAAAGTGGACAAAGAATCAGATTTTTTTGTTGTTGTTGTTTAGCACAGTGACCATGATGTCTGTTTCTTCATTTTGTAAGGTTAAATTCACAATAGTCTTACAGCAGTTTGTCAGATGTAGAATTCAAATTTAGATTCTTACAACAAGACCAACTGATTGTGACCCTCTCTGCCCCAAATCTTAACCTTGATATGAGACAGGGAATTATCTGTATTTAGTCAAAAATTCTACTGTATTGCCACTTGCATCATTAAAACATGCATAATAAGATTCACCCCATTGCCATTTTTAACTTCCCCTTCAGTCACTTCATCCTGTCACCTTGACTGCTCTCACTGCATTTTGTTGTACCATTAGGCTGCCACATTAGGCAGCTTTAGCCTTATAATTAACATACAGAAGTGACTCTCCACCAGAAAAAGAATTACAATATAGTATTTCCTTTAAAATGCTTATTTGGCCAGTGTAGCCATGATAAAAGGTGTCCTCATCTGCTTATGTTTATGTGTTAACAGGCCCAGTCACTTCATCCAGTTCTGCACAGCACCAAACTGAAATCAGCCAAGGGAGCTCATTAGCACCCACTCCTTCTTCACAAACTTCATCCATGGACTGCTCGTCACTAACCTCTCCTCACCTGTCCCCCCAAGTCTCCCCTGGCTCTCAGTCTTCTGACCTACCATCAAGCAGTCCACATGTGGAAGGGTGCAGCCCGGCTACCAGTTCAGCACCACAATCTGAGCCTCAGGGAAGCTCCACAGGAGGTGAGGAGGAGGTGGTGAAGGTGGAAGAGGTTAAAGAGTCCAAGAGTCCAAACAAAAAATATTTCCACTGTCCTACATGTAAAGTGACAGTCAATTCCAGCTCCCAGCTGGAGGCTCATTGTAGCGGTAGGTAGTTTAGCCTTTCAGTCTTTTTTTTCTTTATTAGTGCTTTCATTTAATATATGTTCTTCTCATCTGATTGGACTGATTGACTCAGGCTCTAAGCACAAGCAGATGCTGGATGGCCAGAATGCCAGCCAGCCACAACGTAGGATCAAGATGACGTCATCGGCCAGACCAACCTGTCGAATTAAGCAGCGAATAGGCAGCAAGGCCAGACCAGCAAGGCCAGTTGGTGTAAACAACCAGCCGTTTCACTGTGAACTGTGCCAAGTGTCTGTCAACTCAGAGACACAATTAAAGCAGGTATGAATATTTATCCTACTGTTTAATCTGACTAATTTTACTGCTGTATAAACCTTTTATTGCTGTATAAAAGCTAAAAAATGCAGGATGACTACTTTATATTCTACAAGGTAAGTCTTTGGGATGCAGTTGTTTGTGTGAGCTGCACAAAATGACTATATTCCTGTCCTCCTGTCCTTTTTTTAGCACATGAACAGCAGGAGACACAAAGAGCATTTGGCTGGGAAGCCTGTCAAGGCGAAGTTCACCCCCTATAATAAACTACAGCCCAGTGCTCTCTTAGCGGTGAGGATTTGTCTCTCTCACACTCACACACACAGACACATTTGTCTACTTTTATTTTTGTCTAAATCACACATGGCCATTCAAGATCACTTGAAACACAAACAATGAAATGCTGTCCCTTGCACCTGTCAGCATTTTTGCAAATCTGACGGCTGCCAAGATGCTGATACAGTACATGTATTTCACTCTGAGCAGCACTGTGTGTAAGTACATCCTTACAGAGGCTATTATAGCTTTAAGCTTCTTCAGACTGAACATGTTTCTTGTCTTTGATTTCAGACTAAACTGGCCCTACAGAAGCAGCTATCCAAGGCCCTGCCAGCAGGCTTCTTGACCAGCCCCCTTAACCCAGCTGCCTTGTGCGCCATGGCGTCCGGACCTTTGGCACTACGGCTGCCGCCAGGTCCTACGGCCATAATCCAGGGTCCCCTGATCAGTCCCACACTCTTCAGGCCTGCCCCAGGACCTCTAAGGGCCACACATGCACCTATTATCTTCTCTCCTTACTAGCAATGAGCATTAGGCTGAAGGAACAACAGCAGAGCGGACCTAAACTAGCCAAAACTGAACTGTCAAAAGAGATCAAACTGGTCTTCTGCGAACAAATCACAGCACCCTTTGAGTGAAAAGGACACTATGCAGAGACAGTAAGGACAGCATATCATGTCAAATTTGGCAAGTCATAAGAGCAGAAAGCACAATCCCCTGGTGTGGACTGAGATTTCTGTGCTGACTGACCAGCATCTCATACTTAAAAATGGAAGGACCATAGCTCAGCTGTCTCCTGTCAGCAAACTGTTGAGTGCATGTTCCCTAGGGTCCGGACCCCTTTGGAAGCCATAATGATAAGCAGCTTATAGTTTTATTTATAAAATAATAAGAAAATAATACACTAGGGTGTGTAAATGTTACTCAGTGTTTGTTGCCAAAAAATTATTTCATTTTTGGGAAGTTGAACTCTGGGAGAACAAGGAAAAATACTTCATCTTTGCTTTAGTTTTCAGAACCAAATCTGAATCAAAAGAATCCAGATAGGAATCTGATTATTTCCTTATGAACAACTATGAAAATAACAGTAGAGATCTGTAACTTTGGATGGCTGAGCACACTGAATTCCAACAAAGTTACATTTTTACAGTCATCAACTAATACAAATGCCTTTTCTTGTAATTTATTTTAGGCCCAAGGTTGTCAAAGTGCTGTGCTTGGAAGCATTTTACATGGAAAGTGTGCACTACTGCACATTTCATATCTTATCATGATACAGAAGAGCAAAAAAATTAATGGAATGTTTCTTCAATTTAAACTCCATTCTAGCCATAGTAGCAGAATAAACCTTCATAACACTGACAGATACCAGTGGTTTAAAAGCTCTAAACCAGATCAGAAATGATTATTACTTAAGCTACCATCTTCTGAATATAAAGATAACAAGTGTTTCATATGTCCACCTTTACTGTGCGCCTCTCAATCATATGTTGGCTCCCTAAATTGTATCTCAGTCATCAAAAAGTTGAGAACCCTTTATAACAGGAGCCACAATGATATGTTTTTCAGGTGATTTTAGATAGACTCATAGACATTAACACTCAAAGTCCCCAGATTTACAGTAGCATTTATAAGCAGTACATAAACATAAATGTTTATAACACATTATAATGTATTTGTATGTAGATATAAGAGTGTTTTGTTTCAACAATTGTAACTCTTCCTGTGGGCAGTCCACGAGTGGAAGCTGGTGTATAAACAAACAACACAGTACAATATGTTTGTAATAATAAAAAATAAAAATTTGAAATATTAATAATTGCAGTCTATTGAACAACACACTCCTTATATCTAGCAAATTTTTTTATGCTGCCTTAAAAAAGCTAAATAAGGGGACTTCAAGTGTTCCCAGTAAATTGGGGTTTTTTAACAGCTCGATGCTGTTTGTCCAGTATGAAGAGATGAATGGATGTGTGCTATTCATTGCATCAAAAGGCTTTATCTGCAAGTTTTTAAAGTGTCTTTCAGGTTATAATTATTATTTATAGAGTGTATTGAAAAACTAAACTAAACAGTGTCCTCTCCTTATAGAAATCTCTACCCTACATTGCTGTGCTGAATCACCCTAAGCAATATGTATTTTTAAGTGTCGCCCAGTAAAATTAAGGACTAGTTGTAACTGTGCATCAATTGCAATAATGTAAATTATTATGTGGTAAAAATGTTGATACTGTATTCCATATGAACTTATAAATAGTCCTGGTTTTTACACCATTGTGGTTGTTTTTTCTTCACAGGGACTCAAGTGTCTTTTTCTTCTTGTTTTAGTTTGATAGTGAACAGATGCCATTAAATAATACTGTATAGCCTAGTGATTAAAAAAAGGTCAAATGTTATAATTATTATTTATCTAGTTTGCATTTATTATAGAACAAAATTAATGGCTCATATGATCATATAGGTTACAGAAGAAATTATCATTGAGCCCCTGAGGATTTGAAATACTGATAACAACCAATATAGATACAAGTAAAGTGACATGTCAGGTCAGTATTTTAACCAGATTCAGTCACTGCAGAGCTGTTCTTAGCGCCTGTATTTTAATAGCTTACTGCCCTCTAGTGGTGGGTAAGTGCAAAATCGTGTAACCCCAAGAGTGTCCAGATGTTAGTACTTTTTGGCTGCAAGTCCAGAGATTGGTTTAAAAAAAGGTTATAAAGAACATCAGGATTTTCACAATGATGGCAATATAACATATAAGAAAGGGAATATGATTATTGGTGCAATAAAGTATTTTAAATCATTCTTGCTGCCTAGACCTAATAATTTGAGATGGATGCAGTTGTTTGGATTCTAAAAAGTTTTAAATGAGATTTCAACTGCTAACATAGGCATTAACAAGATAACAAAAAACCATACCACCTGTATATTTTTGAGTTTATCTGGAAAATCTGGAAGCAGTTTGAGCACGAGCACACGGAGCTGCATGCTTTCAGGTGAACTCAGTGATATGATTAAATAAATAAAATACAGGTGACGGTGTAGTGATGAACTGAGAGTTTTAAAGCTAATAGCAGCCCAGTGTTGATTCATTTTATTTATTTCCAATAAAAAAAATTATTGCTATAAAATAACTGAAATTTAGACAATGATATGTATAATTTGCTTTGTTTTGTTTTGTGGCCCGATCCTCAGCAACATTCCTGGAAAATGTGTAGTAATGTGTGTATATTGTAACCACAACTTGAAATAACACACTGATAACAAGCAAGCGTGTAATGAACTTATGAATCCTCCCGTATCTGCGTCCTTCAAAGTAAAGGTCCAAGCTTCCAATCGCACCAAATTCTCTCAAATGTATACAGTTCTATTCATAATATAAATGGGCATATATCGTATTACTACACATACATGCCCCGCTATAGGAAGTGATAAAAGTACATTTTGTATAATTCAGTGTTCTCTTCTTTTTTCTAGTAACCTATTTTTTTTCGTGACATAAAATGCCATTTCCGGAAATTACGTCACTTCACAGTCTTTTCCAGAAAAAATGGCAGCTGTTGACATCGACGTGCCGGTGGAAACAGAGCCGCAAATCCACAACCAGGAGGACCTTGAACGGTAAACGTATAAGTGTTTGCTGTGTTTCGTTGCGCTGCGTGTATAAAGTGAAAATAACCCGAGTGATATAAACCTTTAGTTGACAGAGCTCGGAAACATCAGTGCGGTCACCCCGGAGCCAAGCTAACCCTGCTAGCTTTTGCTGCCTTGATTTTGGAGGCTCGACATTTTCCTAAATCTTTCTTTTTTTAAATCTCACACTTTTGCTTTGTCGTTGTTTAGACAATGCAAATTAAAAATTAACAGGAATAGTCGAGCTTGCGAGTTTGTTTGAACTTGCCATTAGTGTTCTGACACGTTAACTTCGGCGAGGTTTTGACAGAATGAAAAAAATAAAAAAGAAGCTGCCCAGGGAGAGCCCCCCTACATTACAGCAAAAAAATCAAGTAAAAAAGCACACCCCTATTTGATCAGAAACCCGGTTTTTGGCAGACCGCTTCAGAGTATTAGCAGCAGCTATAAACAGGTTAGCTCGGACTGTATTGCTAGGCTATCATGCAGTAATTGTAACATACCTAGTTTAACCCATGCGCTACTCCGCCAGCTCTTACGATTTCAGAGTAAACTACGTGATTAATACAACAGAAACTACAGCTAAGTAAGTTACACGTCTAAAATCTCATGCCCACCTGGTGTAGCCATTACACTATCCACAACAACGCCGAAAAACTACTAAACTTGTCGTTGTTATAGCGCTCATCAACCGTGTCCTAACATCAAACAACGTCGATCGGAAACACTCGTTCTAGACACTACAGCGTTCCCCCTTGCTTTTCTTCTTGTTTTTCCATGCCTCTGTAACGGCAGGAAGACCACAATAATGGTGCATTAGCGTCACCAAGTGGGCAGGAGTTGGAGCGGCAGACACATGGTCCTGCCCAAGGATTTCTTCCACTAGCAAAAACTTCACGGAAACATTAAAAAAAATAAATAAATAAATAAAAAAATGAGGCTTTAGAATCTAATGTTCTATTTTATCCTCTATTTACACTTATGTGAACTATGAATATCTGCCTGTCACCATGCATATTCTATTAGGGGAACAAAAAACAGAAATATTTGCACCATGCATGACTGCTTTCAGTTGTGGTTTTTGTAAGGGGTAAATTGAAGGCAACCAGAGTCAGACTGGCAGTTGGAAAATGTTGACAGATGTATGGCCCCCAGACATGCTGTCATCATCATGTCTGTGGCTGTGACACAAACACGTGGACACACATACACGCAAATAATCTCTGACGTGATCTTTTGATGATGCCATGTGCTTCAGCAAGGTCTGGTTTTAATGGTGTGATTCACCTTATTTACAATAGAAATGTACATTGCTTCCAACTATGCAGATAATACCTCACAGCTCTGAAGTTCATCTCGGTCAAAGAACTTTTGCACCTCTTTTTTTTTTTTAAATATGCTGTTGTAGGAAATTAAAAAAAAACATATGGCCCCACAAATAATACAAACAAAAGTGAGATATTTAAAACAAGTGGGAAAAAGAGCCCCAAAACTGCCAAGTTGTTACATAAACAACTAGCAGAAATTATTATCCATAATCAGCTTAATTATAAATTAAAGAAATAAAATTTATCCCAGATACTGCTAAAAAGAGCTTCTTATTATGTAATTATCAACCTCAAGCATTTTTGACCACCTTGACTGAGCTTCTGTAAGCATAAGTCTCCAACAACAACAACAAAAATGAAAACCACATATGAGACCCAAAAAAACATAATGCAGTGATGGATTTCCAAATGAGTACAGGAAGGTTGAAAATGAACTTGCCCCATTTAACTCCACACTAATTTTAGTTGCCCCTTGACTAAAAATACTATTCCCTTTGTTTAAAAGCTTTACACTTATCTAAACTTACCACAAAAAGGAATGAAATTTGGGTTTGGACAATTATTTCTTTGTTGGAAATGTGTTTCTTCTTATATCATTGGAAAGACTGCTTATTTCCCCTTAAATGGTGCCACATTTGTAAGGAAAACGCATTTGTGGTCGAGCAGCAGAGTTGAGTATGTGGATTGAACCCATGAAAAACTTGCCAAATCTTCTCTGCCAATGCCAAACAGCTTATTCTGCTATTGACTCATGTTTGGCATTGTTTATCGAATTGGATGGCTGAAGAAACAAGTCTGAAGAAACAAGACATATTGTCAGTTTAGCAATTTATTCATTTAACAAACAGTGGCCTAAGTAGCATGTGGAAGACCCAAACACAGCCACAATAGACTGGCACCTTCTCATGCTGGTCACCAGCTTGGTTACACACTGCTTTAACCAGCAATCATCCAAACCAATTGGAGGAAAACACCATACTGGCTCAAGCTCTGAGTTCTGAGTCTGCCGGTACTGAAGATTCTGGATGCTGAAGGGCCACAGGAAACCCAGAATATGGTGGCTCGAGATGTTTAGGATATTGAGGAGGGGCAGGATTTGTGACCAACTTGGACAACTTGGGCTGCTCACCAGGGCACACAGTCACTTTTGACTGGGACTGCAGGAGTTCTAGCTCAAACTCAGAAATCAGAAACACAAAAACAAAACTTTTAGTTTTACTGTCGACTGGCTCATGAACTAGGCAGTCTTTTAAGCTGCCAACTCAGAAAAACAAATCTTCTGCCTATACACAAGAACAGAGGATACAGTCTCAAAAAAAGCCAGTTCAGGACAGATGAAGAACAGCAGGGAATTAAACAGTTTTACTCACTGTGGTGGTAATCTCAGAAGAGGGAGCACAGCATTGACAGGCTGAAGCTTGAAGTGATGACAAGGGGAACGCTGCTTCTTCTTGGAAGAGGAGGCTGGACCTGACATGACCTCCAACAGACTGGGCAGCGCAACCTCTGATGGATTGGACAACGGTGTCGAGGCTGGAATGACTTGCTCAGGATGATGAGTGTGACATCCCCTCTTTACTATGCAGGGAGGAGTATCGGGTGAAGGCTCATCTCCTGAACAGTGACCTACCAACACGGAAGCTGAACTAGACAAGGAAAATGCAGTCTGGGTATGAAGATGCTGGCTTGAACCCAATGAGAAATGTGAATCGTGACTGAGAGAATGCAGTAGACTCCAGAGATTACTGGTGATTGAAGCAGTTGAGGGTTCTTGGAAATGACGCCTTCTGGTATTGGTAGATTTAACCAGGTGGCTAGAAAGGGTAAGCAGCCTAGAACACTCCACCTTATTCTCCTTAATCTTGATGGCTGTGTCTGCTGGATCCATCTCTTGGTCATGTTGTTCTGTCATATATTCAGCTTTGTAACCAGTCAAAGGTTGACCCAACACAGGCCGCAGCAAACATGGACTAATCTAAGAATCAGCTTTTATTGCTGCAACTCCAAGAAATAAACAAAGCCCAGAAATCTAAAAACATTCACTGAAACTGAGCACAACTGTACAGAAGGCCAGGAATTGTTCAGATATAAATT
>VUQJ01020665.1:23100-34123 GCA_015108635.1 Andinoacara biseriatus | reverse complement strand
CACACACACAAAAAAAAAAAACAAAAAAAAAAATATATATATATATATATATATATATATAAATATATATATATATAGGTGTGGAATAAAATGCCTCACAGCGTAACAGCAAAAATAGCTTAGACATAATTAAAAGAATTACTGACGTCTCAATATATCTGCTTTATGTTATCATCGCCCTTTTTGACTTGGCTGACACTTTCAGCAGTGATTATCAGTTATTGTTTATGATAAAGATGCCATTGTTTCTCTGACACAAAAGGGGTAGCAAATGACAACAAAACTAAAATGATTAGTTTCAGCTCAGGGTCAAACTCTTAGTATAAACATCAGCTTTAGCCCAATATTTAACCCATCCATTCAGTTTCTTCTGCTTATCCAATTCAGGGTCGTATTTGGGGTGAAGGGTAATGCAGCTGTCAGCTGGGTGAGAGGAGGGATATCGTCTATCAGAGGGCTCAAGAAAAGAGACAGACAACCATTCATGCTTACAGCCAATTTAGAATGACCAAGTGGTTTACACGTTTGCTTAGCAAGGGAAAGGTCGCTGGTTCAATTCTAGCTGGAGACACAAAACCCCTTTGGGATTGTATCAGGAAGGGCATCTAGCGTAAAGATCTGCAGAGCTACCCACTGTGGCAACACCTTGTGACAAGCGAAGAGCCAAAAAGTAGCTTTTAATTAACCTGGATGTTAAAAGCATCCATGTCTCCACACAGAGGCCCTAGCCGGCCAGTCGAACCCAGGACCTTCTTGGTGTGAGGTGACTGTGCAATCCACCGTGCTTCTAAGAGCAAACTAAACAAATTGTTGGACACACCGTCTATGAATGAATGTATCTCAGAAAAAAAATGCTTGAATTATGCCCAAAAGGAACAAAACTTCTAATAAAATCATTCTCATGCTTTATGTTGTGCTTTTTCAGTGCTTCTGTGTCGGGGAAAAGCTGTGAACGATTTCTCAGGACCTGATTGTCGGTTCCTGTCTTTCAAGAAATCTGAAACTATCTATGTATACTACAAACTGTCAGGAAGGAGGCTTGACTTATGGGCCGGAAGTGTAAGTATACTGTAGTTCATATTTATTCAGCTCTAGATTTAATTTATGTTGCTAAAATCCTGAACATGTTCTTGTCAATAGGTTGGAAACCAGTTTGGCTATTTCCCAAAGGACCTTCTTGCAGTAAACCACATTTATACTGAAAAAGAACATGAAGTTCCAGCAGAGGTATGGAAATATATATAAAAACAATGCAAATATGACTACCAAAGATCTTTTAGTAATTTTTTTTTAATCTCTTCTCAGGAAACAGATTTTGTCTGTTTTGACACTGGATTTGACAAGTTTGACATTTATGATGTAGATTTGCTCCTTGGCTTGTCAACAGAGATTGATAGCGAAAATAAATCATCTGACCAAATCCAAGCAGGACAGGGAATAGAGGCAGAAACAGGAAAAGAAGTAGCTGAGGGTGAAAAACAAACTGATCATCGTGATAACTCAGAGGAGCTTCACAAAGCCCCCGATGATCAAAGTACCTCTTCTCCTGAACTTGATAAGTCAGCTGAACCACCTTTAACGAATGCAATGGAGTCACCTGATGCTTTAGAAAGAGCAAACGAAGCTGAAGAGGTAAAACAAAAAGATGCACCAGAGTCTGTCCCTGAAAACTTGTCAGAAAGGAGCGAAACCCAAGATACACCCCCAAAATCTGAAGTGGACTCTGTGCCCAAAGATGATTTTCTTTCAGAAAGGGAACCGGTTTCGTCTTCTGAAGCGGTTCAGATCCCCAAATTAAAAACTACCATCGGTTCCACCTTTGATGCCGTCATCACCAATGAAGAAATCACCAAGAAAGTTACTCCATATGTAGACGAGGAGGATGGTCTCGATGTGGAAAATCATCCAGAAGGTGCCACTGATGTTAAAGAGGAAACGCCACTGCTGTCGTTTTCAAAAGAATCAGTGAACACTCCGTCGTCTGACTCTATTAAACAGCCTGAAAGCCCACCAGTGACATCCGAGGATAAACAAAAGACACTAAAGGAGAAGGACATGGGGACATCACTTGGAGATACTGTATTTTCAGCTGTCACTGAAGTAGACATGACCAGACAAGAAGTGACTTCAGAGGAAGAGGAAGCTGAGCGAGTGCAAATCCCTAAGTTAGAAACTACCCTCGGGGCAACTTTCGATGCTGTAGTCACCGGTGAAGAAATCACCAAGAATGTTACTCCATATGCAGACGAGGGGGATGGTTCAGATGTGGAAAACCATCCAGAACGTGCCACTGATGTTAAAGAGGAAACTCCACTGCTGTCGTTTTCAAAAGAATCAGTGAACGTTCGAGCATCTGACGCTCTTAAACAGCCTGAAAGCCCACCAGTGACACCCGAGGATAAACAAAAGACACCAGAAGAGAAGGACATGGGGACATCACTTGGAGATGCTGTATTTTCAGCTGTCGCCGGAGTTGATGTGACAGGACAAGAAGTGACTGCAGAGGATAAGGAAGATGAAGATGATGATAAGCGAGTGCAAATCCCTAAGTTAGAAACTACCCTCGGGACAACTTTCGATGCTGTCGTCACCGATGAAGAAATCACCAAGAAAGTTAGCCCATACACAGAGGAGGAAAGTGAAGATGTGGAAGATCATCCCGAAGATAATACGGATATTAAAGAGGAAACTCCACTGTTGCCTTTTTCAGAAGAATCTGTCACCACTACAGCGTCTGACTCTCTTAAGCCTGAGAGTCCACCAGCAATACCCGAGGCTAAACCAACAACAGCAGAGGAGAAGAACATGTGGACATCACTTGGGGATGCTGTGTTTTCAGCTGTCACTGGCGTAGACATGGCAGCACAAGAAGTGAATTCAGAGGAAGAGGAAGATGATGATGATGGTGATGATGAAGAGGAGGAGGATGAGGCACAAGAAGATGAGGATCAACAAGAAGAGGCTGCAGAAACCCATGATGAACCACCCTCATTAGAATCCCCAAAAGACCTAAAGAACATAGAGCCAGTTCCTCAAGATCCTCCTAATTTGACTTCTGGTCTGAAGGAAAGTGACAGTGACTCAGAGAAACGTTTGTTTGATGATAATGAGAATGATGGAGTAGTGATTGGGCATAATGAAGCTCAAGATGAAACCAAAAATACAGCCGACGATCCAATTCAGCATCAAACGAAGGAGACTATAATATCCACGGAGCCAGTGTCCCGGGATAATAATTTAGACAACCATGATGCTGAACTAACACATATAAAACCCACATATGAAGCCACTGAGGACAAAGATGAGCAGGAGCTGCCCAAGGATTCAGAGGTCACTGAGGATACGGCAGCTGTACCGGACAGTATTGCTGCAGTAGAGCAGGATTTATCCGATGCATTGGATGAAAAGGTACATGTGACAGAAAGTGAAAAACACCTCAACCTTTCCACTGAAGAGAAGAAATCCTCTGATTCAGACCTCAAAGAGGATGAAAATGTAGTAAATGACAGCCCCCCTGGTCAGATATCTGACCGTTTAATCACAGATTTAGGAAGTAATAGCAATCAAGCAGAATTACCTGCTGAGGAGCCAGAGATTCACGATGAACTACGAACAGGGGAGAGGGTGGGAGAAGATGAGACTCTAGATGTGGAGGAAGAGAGCGATGAAGAAGAATTACTCGAAGATGAAAATGCATTTTTGTTCTCGCAGTCAGACAAACCCTTGCCTGAAACAAGTTCACCCAACGTGTCACGTCCAGAGCCAGAATACAGCGAAGGCATAATGAGACTGACTCTGCTGAGGGATCACTTCACAGAGGAGAAGCTGGAGCAGGCCCAGAAGCTTCTAGGTCTAAAAAATCTTTTCAAACTGGAGGCCATGTTTACTGATCTGGACACAGAGTTTCAGGCTACCCGTCGGTCACACACAGGCAGTACACAGGACATTGAAAATGCACTCGAGGGCATCCTGGAAACCTCAGAGAACACTATCTTGGATGAGATTGAGAAGATGCTTGATAGCCGTAACACTAAACAAGACTATGAGCCCCATATGGACACAAGTAATTTGGACGAGGAAACGGAAATACTGGATGACTTCCAGGAGCTCGCTTTCAGCCTACGACAAAAATATTCAACAGCCAGTGACAGCACGCTTTTAACACCAAAAATACCATCAGACACTGACAAAGGTGGGTTTGATTTCTATTATTTGCAGTATCTTGAGCAGGTAAAGGCTCATACATCCAATATTCCAATATTGACAGTAGAGCCTTTACACGTGCTTATGGCATCAGTTTGCATTCAGAGTGAATGCAGAATTTGATACTGTAGCCCAGCAGATATCCAGCGTCTTGTTTCTAGATAAATCCAGATAGTGTCTTCATCGAGTTAAAAGGAAGTTTGGTTCACACCCAACAGTAATGGACCAATGGCGATAGAATTTCCTGCCTTTCCTACCTTCCTGATAACTATAAATTATGGTCACAAAACTCTTTTAAAATGAACGTTTAGAAATTGCAGTGTTTTTAACACTTTAACTCCATACAACATCTGCAAAATTAATCACAGGTGCAGTAATGTCAAATACAATAAGGTATACAGATAACCTAAAATTAGGCATAAAGTAAAATAGTCTAGTATACGAATGTTTTCTTACATTAGTGGGAAGTCAAAAAAAGAGTTCTGACAGTGTTATATGTCCTGTATGAGATAAATTTGTTTGTGTGTGTCTGCATGTTTAAGTGTGCTAGTGAATGAGTCAGCACGTGCATCTTTAAGCTTTTAAAGGAGCATTAAGAAAAGCGAGATTATCAACATTCTCAGTACTGGGGTTTTCCATGTGCTTTGATGCAACATTTCCTGCTGCAGAAAACCGATATGCTGATGGCGTAAAATGAATGTTAAAAATGAATGTTAATCATCCATCCATCCTCTTCTGCTTATCCGGGGCCGGGTCGTGGGGGCAGCAGCCTAAGCAAAGAAACCCAGACCTCCCCCTTCCCAGCAACCTCTCCAGCTTATCCGGGAGGACACTGAGGCATTCCAGGCCAGCGGAGAGAAATAATCTCTCCAGCATGTCCTGGGTCTACTCGGAATACCTCACCCAGGACACACCCAGGGTTAATTAATGTTAATAATAATTCAGTGTCCAACCTAACAGCCCCAGGTCAGTGGCTCAGAGTTTTACTGGCCCCATGGATATTTTTACTGGCCTACGGGGTGAAAAAAGCTTTTATTTTTTTAAATATTAATGTTTTATTTATATTTTTCTGAATCTAACAAATCCACAAAATAATGTTTCCTTTAAATAGATATGGTCTAGTACATCCCATGCCCCCCTTTAGACTCAACCCTGCTTCCTGCAGGTATCACCGTGACAGACAGTCTCCAGCAAGCTGCCTGATTTAAACATTACATCAGACTAAGTTAACAGTTCATCTGCATATTTTATTTTAACTCCTGTAGCTTTACTGTAGAGTTTTCACTGTGTAAATCAAACAGCGGTGGATGGGAACAGCTAAAAAAAAAGTGTGCTTTTCTTTATATTAGCACTTATTGAACAGGTGGCTTGATGAAGAACTCCTCCAGCTTTTTCCCAGTAAAGGTTTGAATGGTGATTACAGGAACAAGCACGGCTGTTTTGGACGCTAGAAAAACAACTCCGACTCCATGTTAAACTGTGATCTTTACCATCCTCTGCTTTGTAAAAGGCCAGAAAATAGCAAAAAGGCAGGACTTAAGTCACCAAACTAGCCAGTGGTTTCTGTTTCACTGAATATACCAATTTCTTTATAGTTTCAGCATTAAGCAGAGGGTGAGTGTAGTGGATTTTCTGGGCTATATTAGTGATGTCCTTCTATTTAGAGAAGTCTGATAACAGATTAGCCAAAGTTAAGCTTTCAGGAGACTGGTAACCTGACTGTCCAGTGATAGCACTGGGTGTTTTGGCTCTTCAGTGGGCCACAAGGACAGCCTAGCTGCTGGCTGATATTAAAGAGACATACCACGTTTCTTTATCTGGAGAGTTGACATAGGAGAGGGCTTATCAAACTCCATACGGGATCAGAACACCCGAATAGCTCTTTCATGTGTTAACCCTTTCTCATAATGTTTAAAAAACTGGATTTCATACTATTCATGTGCATCTCTTCATTATTATTTATAATTATTTCTCCACAAAAGCCAAAACTGGTTTCTTCATAACCAACTTGATCCCACTGGATTCTTATTGTTCTTTGGCTGACATTACACCAGTACTGCAGCTGGATCATGCAGTATGTTAAAGAGGATACTCCGCTACTCTTTATCAGAAGAATCCATGAACACTCCATCATCTGACGCTGTCAAAAAGCAGTTCCAGATTTAAAGTTGTTAATCTTAAAAGTTAAGCATGTGGGGTTTTTTTTCTCTCCGTTTTTGCATCGTAGATGAACATGAATTCAGTGTTAAAGAAGATGCACCACACATTGTTGAATTTGACAAAATCCCCGAGGCCGAGAGCGACGACAACACGACAGTAGCGGATCTTGAAGAAAAGCCAGCTGAGGTTGAAAAGGAGCAGCTGGTTTTGGATGAGGCGCCGAGTAGACCAGATGTTAGCGTGGAGGAAGATGGTGGACACTTTAATATAAACAAAGACAATCCACAGATCTTCAGTACATCTGATGAGTTACAGAAGGTGCCTCAAGACACACTGGAAACTGCCTTTGACGTGGGTCTTGGTGTTGAGGTTGAGAATTCACCCTCAGGTTGGTAATCTAAAGAACACAACTGATTTTTTTTCTTTAATTCATTGATAATTTGGACCTGTTTAGGTAAATGTTTTCAGCATGTAAGAGCTGCCAGCTGGTCATTCTTTACCATAAATGCTTGATTCCTAAAAAACAAACCAAAAAAAATTTTTTATGCCATAATCAGAAAACGTAAATGTATTCTGAGACTTTTGGACTTTGGCTACAGTAGAATGGATTCAAGTGTTAATTCTTTGGATCAGCAGATCAGTCATATTAAGCTGCTATTTGGTTCTGCCTGTGTGTTGATATTTTAACTATATACTGTAATAGAAGAGCTTTACATAATCTATCAGTAACACACAGACTGACTAACTGGTAAATTTTGTTTGATAAGGGTCTATGGACTCAATGGAACCAGTGTCTGAAATGCACGAAGAAGAAATGGGATTATTCTCGACAGGATTTGTTTACACGGGCTGCATCCTTGCAATGATGACAAATAAAACTGCAGAGTGGACCACTGCGGTAAGTGCACTTCGCCTTATGCACCAAAGCCAGCATACACTAGAGTCACTAATCTAATTGTTTTTGTTACCAGCATTTTGCCTGTCACTTGCATTTATGAAATATTTCAGTTTATAAAATCAATAACAGAAACATCCAAATAAATCTGAAGTTGCAATAGGCTTGATGACTTTGCAAAAAAACAAAACAAAACTTGAAAGTAATGTCAGGTTTTTACAACTCTTTGTGCATCAAAGTAGCACAAGCATGCAGATTTTGAAGTAAACTAAATGAACAAGACTGACTTGTCATTATTAAACCGGAACATTAATTCAGTATTATCCCCTCTGTCTGCATGTGCTTCATATCTGTTGCTGTTTTGTGTGGCTCACAGGAAAATGAACGAACAAAAGTTTCCTCGAGGGCTTCTTTGAAGGAAATAGGGAAGATAAAACTTACTGTATGCATTTTAACCCTATCCTACCCTTGTTTGTGTCATTATAAAATCACACACACTAACTTTATAGGTCACCCATTAAAATACCTGGAAATTCAAAATTTCCACCCTTGAGTGTTATTGGAAGATATTACAGGACTTCTTTACTTGTGTGACTTTTTTCACATTTTTTTCATTTTCATATTGCAAATAAAGGCCAGTGAAGTCACCATATATAAATTCCTTGCCTGCCTAGAGTAAACACTTTTCCAAAAAGTGTATATATATTAAAGATATATGTAAAACACATCTAAAGCTAAAGGAACATGTGTTTATGAACATTTCGCTGACAGGGGCATTTTACAAATGTAACAAACATATCAGAGGGCAGACCTGTTATGACTCTCTAGTAGATTTAAATTCATTTATGAACACTGAATTGTGCCTATGTATACAGCCAAATACAGACTGTGCTATTCTATAGCATGGTACTTGATGGGCTAGGAAAGAAGTAAAGAATATTATAAATACTGGCTGTACCACTTATTTTTTGTGGTATGTAATTTAATCAAAACTAAATAAAGCAAAAGTATTGAGTTACTAAATCAATTTTGGCTGCACTGAGACAGTAAAAATAATCAAGTATATGCAGTTTAATAAAAACTGGAATAAGGTCATAAAAATGAGAAAAATCGTGCATATTTCACTATTTATAGCTTGAAAATCACTTATTTACACTTAGTGATCACTGTTGTACAAATTAGGGACAACATCTAATGTATTATTGAGAACTGCTGTCCTACATTTATTATGGGGTATTTTTAAGATATAATACAGGCATGGCTTACTAGATGTGTCTGGTGTATGTCTAAAAATGGACCACTTCTGATTGGTTGGATGCAATGACATCACTGTCTGTCACGTAGTCATCTCTGCAGATTGGCTGGGAGAAATTCATGTGGTTCTACAAGCTTTTGATGTCCATTTAAGTTAGCAAATGTGGTTTCTCACCCAATAAAGGCTTAAGACTGTAAATACAGAAACAAGTTATTGCTATTTATCGTGTAATATATGATGACAGATGTCCAAATTTTTCTGTTTTGTCTGAATGTATAGTGGGTTTGAAATACTACTTGTAAATGAACCGCACACAGTTCAGAGAAGTAGACTAGCCTCTGATATCGCTTTGCAACAGATGTCATGTTAGTAGGCTTGGGTTTAGTAGGGGTTTGTTTGTGAGGGACTCTGTGGGAGGCATTGCTAATGCTGAGATGGATTTTTTACATATCCAACTTAAAACATAAATACTCGCATACTCTACAAGTTACAGGTTTGACATCAGTCATGTCAAGGACAAATATACTTTTATTTATTGTAATTTAAATGCATTGCATATATAATAGCTATACATTGAATAGTGGTTCGCAAATTAAAAAGATCATTGGTTCAAGACTGGGAGGAGACGCAAATCCACCCTCAGGGGTCACAAGCCAGTGGGAAGGGCATCCGGTGTAAAATCTGTGACAAATCAGCATGCAGTTCTCTTCACTGTGGTGACCCCTTGGGAAATAAGGGAGCAACTGAAAGTACCCTTAGCAGGGAAACATTCAGGGTTCAGCCCATCAGTTTTTAAACCGCAACATTTCCTTGTGAGCCTAGTGTCACTATTCTGTGTGAGACTGCACAGCATTTCGTTCCTCAATCCCATATTTTGAGACCGTGTTCCACATTTTGATTGGCTCTAGTTTAGCTCAAAAAGATCTTGGCTGCATCCCTACTGTAACCCAAAGATGATTAGCAGACCAAAGAGCAACTGAAATGACAGCGGTTGCAACCATCATTGCATTTAAAGAGTGTACAGAAAACTATGCCATAGGACCTAGGACAGTTTTCTGTACATTCTTATGAAAGAGTTTCCATTTATGCTTATCAAAAACATGAAGACAGGAAGCCGGGCTGAATGTGATGCGCAGATTTTCATTAGGACTGACTAGAATGGACAGGATTAGAAAGGAGTATATCAGAGGGACAGCTCAGGTTGAGTACTTTGAAGACAAAGTTAGACAGGAAAGGCATCACTACCCCACATTGTCCCATACAAGCAATATCCTTGCCTCACATAGAGTTTTTTGGGATGTGGTCACTGGAGACCCACATACGAGTACTTTTGTAGAGCCAGTCAAAATGTGGGACATTGTTGCAATAGGTGGGACAGAGGATTAAAATTGAGTTGGTGGGCATGGGGGGGCGGGGGGCATCTGGTCATCCTATGTGTCAGAGAGTATTGTCTTGTTGCTCTGAAAAGCACAGAGGGCTCACTGTGTGAGAACTCAAATTTCCAGTTTCCCCTGAACGTCCCCCGGCCCTCCCCCTGCTTTGTTGACTGTCGCGGTCAGGCTGAAGTTCAACACAGCCGGTGCTGAGCTGGCTGCTGGAGCAAACGGCCTCATTTTGGCATGTACAGACAGATTAGCAGAACAGCGCACTATAGGTTATATGCTGTTAAGTTAGTGTAACATTTTTTGTCGCGATCCATAATTTGAATCCCTTGTTCAGCTGACGTGATAACAGCAGTGAATGGATTCGACGGGTCATCTGTAATTATCTTTAGCAAGCTGTTGTTAGCAACGCCTATCTCGACTATTTTTTTTTACGTTTCCTTTTGTTTAACGGAGTATTTTTTTGACTTTCGTACGCGGGAGACTTTAAAGTTCCCGGATACCGAGCTTTAGCTTAACGATACAGTTGCTTTGTTGATAGCTAACGTGCTAGGCAGCTAGCTGATACCTGTCAAACTAGCATCTAGCTAGTTCCGTTATTATTTGGCAATGGAGAGTGAGACATTATCCCGACCTGTTATGGAAGCGGAACACCTATATGTCGTATTTGTAACGGAACTCCAACATGTAAGTGTTTTTTTTGTTTGTTTCTAAAACAAAGCCCGACTGGCACCATTGTGAAGTATTTGCGCTTTTGTGGCCTGTGGGGTTAACCATGACGTGTTAATTAGCAGATGGCTGATGGATAATGACTTGGATGTTTCATACCCCTGAATTTACTCACCATGCTTGCCTATAGCATTAGAAGCATTTGGCCTGGTCTCGTATATGTTGATTGTCCTGTGCCTTCTTCATGGCTATCCAACTGTGCTTACAGTCCTGCCTTTGTTAAATGGTGTATTGGAGTTGAAATGGAGTAAAATGAAGACAGGCTTTTAATATTTAACATCAGTATTAATGCAGCTATAATCCCTTGATTTTATTAGAGCCATGGTGTGTGTGTGTGTGTGTGTGTGTGTGTGTGTGTGTGTGTGTGTGTGTGTGAGAGAGAGAGAGAGTATGTGGTTG
>VUQJ01020665.1:5859-16243 GCA_015108635.1 Andinoacara biseriatus | reverse complement strand
TTTTTTCATTTTTTTTAATAAAATTTTTTTTTTTTTTTTTTTTTTTTTTGCTAATTTTAGGTTACTGTAAGACACCAAAGAGAATTTAATTTAAATGTGAGTGTGTGTTGTACCTCTGACTTCTTTCCTTCGGTGTTGTCTCTTTGTTTCATCTTGCTGTGTTTTCCCTGGAAAGGTGCTCCATGGAGTCCTAAAATTTTTGATCATTCATAGTCTTGTCTTGCTCTACCCTCAGGTCCTCGACCTCCATCCGATCCTCATGGTCGTTACTCTGAAAAACACATCTCTGGGATGGGTATGTCCTCAATTTCAAAGATTTGATGCTTGTTTTTAAACTTTTAAGTAATATAATGTTGATTCCTCTGTTTCAGACCTGATGGGCCCACGTAGCTCATCTCCTGCCAACTTGGATGCATCTGTAAGTCCTTTTTTTAATCACACCAGACCTGTTTTTTTTTTTTTTGTTTTTTTTAAATGTGATGCCATCTCTCCTTCATTGTGTAGACTTAGAGCTCCTGCCTACATTTGTACTGTGTTTGTCCTACTTTGAAACAGACACAAGCAATAGATGCACAGATAAAAACAGAGACTCAGGCTGAGGTCTCCACAGAGAGTCCAGAGGCAGTGAGTACAGATGCTGTCAGTCCAGGTGTTGGTGTGACGGTGTGTGCAGTCATGGGAAAGGATTAAAGGCTTTTGCTTCTCCTTGGCTGACTAAACATTTTTTTAGGCTCGGTGTGTTTTTCATCTCACAGCACTGATAGAAGCTGCAATTGTTGGAAATATTGGGATTTTGAAAAATTGCAAAGTATCTGTCGGATATTAAGATGTTATGAAAATGGCTTTTTTTTCATCCTAATAATCATGGTATATGGTTACTGGTCATGTGATTAAACCCTGGCTAAGTGCACTGTGTGGTTTTGGGATCACTTCACTGCATGACAAAGTGTTAACCTATCTGCCCTCGTGTGAAAATTGTCATTTCTCATTTTCTCATCCGTTTTCTTTTTACAGGGCCCAGGATCCTTCATAGCATCACCAATCAGGGATTCACCTGGACCCATGGTCCATGGACTTCCACCTGGTCCTGGACCCCACGACCCAGTGCTCCCTCCTGGTCGTCTGCCACCACCCATACCCTACAGACAGCCACGACCTGGCCCTTACCACCTCCCACCTGGTCCCCCTCCTCTTCAAGGTCCTCCCCTACCAGCTAATGGACACCCAGGTATGCCCCTGCCTGGACAAATGGGAGGAGAGTTTGGACCCACCAATGGACTCGCAATTCCCCCCAGGCCAGGCCCCGGTCCAGTTATTGATCCTCGGGGTCCACCCCCACCACATTTCCGTCCCCCTCCGCCTCATCACTTTGGACCAATGCCTCCTCCACAGGGTATGTTCAGCGTTTTGTTTTATTTTTAACACTTCATATTTTTATGCCCCATATAAACCTGATCTGGATCTCTTTATGTGTCAGACTTTCTCATTTTTTTGGCTGGTGAGTTTTAGCCTTTTGGAAAAAATTCATATAAAGTTGTTAGTGTCAAGTGCTAAGTGCTTAAGTTGTAAGCAAAATAAACATTTTAATAAAACACAAACACTGGCACATACTTGGAGTAGTTGAACTGCCAATTAAAATGCAGCAGTTTAACCCTCCAAAGACTGGCAGACAGAAATGGCTGCTTGTTAGCTGTGTCTTCAGTCTTCTTCAGTTCAGGTTCCAGTTCAGCATGTAGAAAAAGAGCTGAGGCCAGCGAGCTGTTAGATGTCAATTACAGCTGAGTTTAATCAGGCTGAAGGAGTGTTACTGCAAAGCCCAGAGAGAGAAACTGTACATTAGTCACTACCTGCAATGCTTCAAGTGAGATGTTTTATAAATGTTGATGAAGAACAGCTAAATAAACAAACAAAAAAAGGGCAATTATAGCATAATGGTAAGTGAGGGAAAAGTAGGGCGGTGGTGCCAAGAGTTAAAAAAAAACAAAACAGAGCTAAAATCTACTGATAAGCTTGTGGTCATACCAGACCAGCCTTACTTGGCTGGTCTGGTCAGTTTAATTTTAATACATGTGTATTTTAATACATGTGTGGACTCCATGTACAATGTATGTGCATCTCATATTTATTTTTAAATAATACCATCTATAGGTTTCTCCTCTGCAGATATTTTTGATCAAATACTCTGGAGCAGATGTGCTAGAGTGGTTTTCCTCCTGGTTAACATGAAATAGGAAGGGCCAGGGCTATCTGGTTAGCATCAGCTGAACTTTCGGAATAAGAGGGAGGGTATTGTGCACTAGTAAATGAAATGCAGATGTTGGTGTGGTGCTGCTTTAAAACAAAACAATCCTGAAATGAGCTGCTAGATATACTCGGGTGGTCGTTCATATACTTCAGCAAGTAAAAGTCTGTGTAGGAAGGCACTGATGCAGGAGGAGGCAAAGGCTTTTGTTAAGATCATGGGGCTGGTTATTTCCTGAAACAGTACAAACCACTACAGATACACTGAAACTCACTGTATGTCATTCATTTTATCCAACTACTTAGTACAGGAAGTCTTTGCTCCTTTTTCTCACTCCGCATGACCATCATTTCTGTCTGATTGTCCTGTTTAGGTGTCCGCGGCCCCATGGGACCACGTCCACCCGTCCCTTTTGACATGCGCTTCCCAGGACCACGTGACCTCCCTCTAGGTGCCCCATCTCATCCTGGTGAGGCTTATGGCCAGCCTGCACCTGATGCCCTCCAGAACTCAGTAGGCACTCACAGCGTCCCCAGACAGGACCTGCATGTGAAGCAGGAGGCCCCTCAGGACTCAGCCAGGCCAGCCATGGTCAAGCCTTAAAAATGCCACCAGCTACGGCAGAGGACTCGAGCACCCCCTAAACCTATCACAATAACAACCCAGATCCAGTCCAAACAAAGATCCCCGATTATTTTCATATTTCTGTTCAGATGAAGATGTTTTCTTACAGCTAGGCCCGTAGATTAAAGAATGATCAATTGTGTCTGAAATGTGAGCTGAAAGGATTGCCACTTTTCTAAACAGCCTCTTGTGCAATAACACTTCATTTTATGCCAGATTTTCATTTGTGTTGATCTTTAAGAAAACTATATAGCTATAATTTTTAAAAGGGCAGATTTTTTAATGTCATTTCCTGTGGAAATTATTTTTTAAATGGAGAAACGGGGGAGGTTTAGCTTCTAGCATTTCAGGAATACCATGATTTTTTTTTTTCCCCAAAGCTCTTGCTTTAATACGAACTTCAAAGCAAATGTGTAATTTGACGGCCAGATGTATAACTTATTTTACTATGTTGGTAGAACTTTTATTAATAAAGAATATAAAAGCTGTCTGTGGTATGTCAATACCATGTTGATGTTGGGATGGGATGGGATGTTTTTGCACGCTCCAGGAGCTTTACAGCATGTGATGAGGAATATATGAGGTAGTAATACATCTGTGCTGTTGCAGAAACATGCTGGTCTGAAAGCTGCTGTTCCATATTTACTGTCTGCTGCTCAGTGATTGTACTGTTGGTGGGACGGGGACAGAAAAGCTCAGATAATCAGATTTCCTGACCTGGAAAGTTATTTCACCAACACGTTCATGTGCTTGTAAGTCAGAATGTGAAAACGACAGGGACGTTACAAAGACAATGTGTTTTATTACTTAATATTACTCAGTGTTTTAAGTATTGTGTTGATAGCTGTTTCTGGTATTTAATTGCCTGAGTTTTTGTCTGGATTACAGCTAACAAGTGACTTTTGTAACTAATCCAGGTCCCTCCATGTGGAGGGAAACTGTTACAACATAATGCCATATTTCAAATTAAATATGAGGGAAAAAAAATTGGAAATACACGAATTTGCACCTTTAATGAAAAAAGTCTTTCAGTTACCCAAATATTTAGTTTGACCTGCCATGTGTCTGAGTATGACGTGAATAACTTGGCCACTTGTGTACTAAAAGTTTCTCAGACTTTCCAAGTAATTTTTTGGGCTTGAGTGGGAGTTCATGTGCATTTTCACAGTGCTTTTCCACTTACTCCACTACCAAGCAAAGTGTGTCTTCACTCATTATGATGAATGAGTGAAGACGCACACTGCTTCTCACTGTCACAGGCGACATTTTAATCTGCGCTTCATTTCTGATTCAGTGCCAGCCTTGGATCATTTCTCCCTTTGTGCTTTTTGAGAACTGAATGTTATGTAATACAAACTGGGGTAGTTTTGTGGGATGCATCTGGGAATCAGTAGCTGCCCCTATAGCCACTGATGTCAGTGGTGCTAACTTTGTGGTGCCAGCTTTTTGATGGCAATACTTGGATAAGGTTATTGATAGGGGTACCAGCACCATGTCAGTACTTGAGTACTTTTCTAGTGTTATTGATCACATTCTTCAAACTACAAGCCACATTTATCCAAACGTTCAGGAAGCTGAAGTACCCAGAGGTAACCTGCACAGGAAGGCTCTGATCAACCAAGAGATTTGAACCAGGAACCTTCTCACTTCCTTTTTTTAACCAAAATGCGAGGACACAAAACTTGACACATTGCAGAGGACATTTTCCCCACACATTGAGTGTTTGAAGGGGGAAAAGCCAACCTGCTGATGAAAAGTAGTTTAGAGAAAGAGTATCTAAAGGGGTGGGGAGTCATTTCACAAAAAACACCTCCCAACTGACGCCCTCTGAATCAGCTGATATTTTTTTTATTACAGTACCTTTAGTATAATTACAAGAGCATGCTCTGTTTACCTTCATATTATGACTATTTTATGAGTTAAAGTTTCTTAAAAGACATGAAATTTGCAAATCTTTGCAATTTGCAGGGTTTCAAAATCCTTGCCATTTGAGCGCAAACAAAAACTCACTCTGGGCACGAATGTCATGGTAATTTCCAGCTTTTGGTTTCTTTTTCCAGGGTGGAATGATTGTGCAGCTTACACCGTTAAGGCTTAAGAAAAGAATTGTGTGCACAGGTTTGAATTTATTTTGGATTTTCTCTAATCCACATGGTCAAGTATACATACAGCCTCAAATATATACATACACTCACACTAATAACCAGACAACCAGACACTTCTGGTAGCCATAAACAAGCTTCTGGTATGATTCTAACTGGATATTTGAGCTCTCTCATAACGAATTTTCTCATTTGAGGGTGACAATTTGGGTCTGTATATAATTGAGTCTGTATGTATACTTTAGAGCCTGTGTGTATTAGAGAAAATGCAAAATATATATAAAAAAACTGGGTTCACAAGTTTGAATTTAAGTCATTAAAGATGTATACTGTAAATCCCCACCCTGGAAGAAGAACAAAGAAATCATCTAAAAGCCCCAAAATACCATGACGCTCATGCCCATGAGAGCCCGAAAACGTCTGACCACCACTGCAGGAAAGACGTGGCTCACAGAGGGTTCCGGGATCAGAGGATGATGATCAGAGAATAAGCCAGTAGATGAAGACAACACACTGAACTGAAGCATCTCAGCAACTGGATTTCCCCCCTCTGAAGTTAAGTCAAGTCAGTAAACAGGCCCACGCGTCTCATACCGTAAGAAATCACAAGCAATGAAGCTCTGGAAGAAACGATCCAACACTTGCCTCGTTTGTAGTTTATTAGAAATTAAACACGCTGTAAATGTTTGATACAATTTCCTTCAGTCTGTCAAAACTAAAAACACTCTGCAGCTCTCAGTCCTGCCACATCAGAGCACTTCATACATACACACAGTTACTGTATATTCATCAGTTAGTGTATTTTACAGTTAATTTACAGTCCAGATTTTTTTTTTTGTGACATTACAAAAATAAAATCTAAAAATCAAAAATCACAGAATGTTTCAGTGAAGAACATCCGTCGAGTCAAAAGAGAAACAAAGATGTAAGATGCAAAGAATGAGAGGTTTGTTTTGTTTTTTGGGGTTTTTTTTGGACTAAAAAAAAAAAAAGCATGTGAGAACAGTTCTGTCCTTTAACAGGCAATAAAGACGCATCCTCTCAACATAATCCCCTTCGCACAGCGCCGCTGTTTAAATCTGCAGAGCAACACTGGGTTAAAACCCTCTTTCTGGTTCTGGCAGCACGTGATCCATCACTGCATATCTGTTTGATAAGACACAAAAACTGGTGCTAAATATCTGGCTCATAAGGAGGCACGTCCACAGTATGCAAGTCATGCTGCATCCGTTTCACTCTGCATTTCTAAAACCCTAATCCATACCGACACATCACTGACATGTGACCAGTGTCACATTTATGGAGGCGTTTTTAATTTTTTTTTTAAATCAGAAATGTGAACTTTTCGGACAAACCCAACCAAATTTTTTTAACATGCATCACTTTACATGTGTTACAACCTTACAGGTGTTACTGCATATGTAACATATGATGGCACATTTAAAATAATTAAAACTGAATGCGACTACACTCTAAACCACTGAGGAGTCTGTGGTGCAGCACATGACTGAGTTTAGTGATTAATCATGAAGAAAAATGTCTTTTTCAAAAGATATGCTGTGACTTCATATGGCACAATGCTTGCACTCACTGGCCACTTCATTAGGTACACCTGCTCAATTGCTCATGAATGCAATTATCTGATAAGTCAGTCACATGGCAGACAGGCTGGTCTGAGTACTTCACAAACTGCTGATCTACTGGGATGTTCCTGCACAACCATCTCTAGGGTTTGCACAGAATGGTCAAAAATGTCTTGTTGATCCCAAAGGTCAGAGGAGCCGAACTGCTACAAGATGTCAGGAAGGCAACAGTAACTGTACTTGTTATAACTAAGGGATGCAGAGAACACACTAGGTCACAAAGCTCAAAACCATCTTAGACTTGTTTCTTGAACATGGGGGGAGGGGAGCAAACCTACACCATATTACTTAGTGAGCTGGTGGTAGCTTCAGATTTATTTTACAGGGAGAAAAGTTGCATCTGAATCTCTGCAAGAAAGCACAAAGGAAGTTCCCAAAAATGTCAGACTACACTCTTAAATAAAATGAGATTCATCTTTAAATTAAAGCTGCTAAAAATCAGAAACTGTAAATGTTAAAGCTGGAAATAAAACAGTGAGACAGGGTCTGCGACAAGCAGTAAACAGATTCGTTGTCAGGTTAATTCCTCTTTAAATTTCTGCTGTTAATTCACTAGTTTTAAGACAAAAATCGAGGAAACATCAGGAATCATCGTCATTGTTACCTGTTATATCGGTTTTTAAATGCATGACTATAACCTGTTCATAACAAAAAGAATTATAAAAGTTTATAATTTTAGTGCACCCTGGACTCCACAGACCATCCTGGACTATCAGAATTAAAGAAAGCACTTTTTTGTGGCTCAATGAAGCAGACAAGCTGTCGCCCTTTTGCCTTTAATTCATCCAAAATCTTCCTTGTTCTGCTGAATTTTACTTAAAAGTCTAAACTGAACTCTGAAGCCTTCAGCTCGACTTAGGCACCTGCAGATGCTCACGGCGTGTCCCCGTTTCCCAAAGATCAGTGAGCTAAGGAAGACTGAAGGTGAGGTGGTTTGAACATGCTACTGCTGGATTATTATGGAAATGTGGCATTTCCTGCACATCACGACAAAAACAAAATCTTTAAAATCTGAGTGTGAGCTGATGCGATAGGAATCTGGCTCAGTTCACTTTACTTTCTTCAAATACTCATGGAAAAAAAAACAAAAAACAAACAAACATAGCTTTGTTTTTTTAGTATTGCTCGATGTGATGAGGGGGAACACCACGTTTTGCTGGGACGTGGTCCGACTTAGCTGTCTTTGTGTAACGTCTGATGGAGATGGAGATAAAGTGGTTTCTTTGTGAGAAGCTGCAGTTTCTTCCTCTTAAAGTCTGTGGGCTTCTTGTACCTGAAAATAAACAGAGGAGCAGCTTTTACTTCACAATCGAAAGAAGAACAGCATGAAGAGTTATCGCTGGAAACGCTCGCTGGGTGGTCGGGGGGGACGAACTCACAGCTCTATTACGATCGGCCCGGGTTTGATCTCATCCATCTCCATGAAGGCAAAACATTTTGTGCTGGTGAACCTCTTTTTGGGTTTGTAGTGCTTGAATTCAAAGAAGATAGCTGCTCCTGGAAAATGTTCAAATGTAACGCAGATGTTAAGAGCATTATATGAGAGAATGTGTTTGAACAAGAGTGATTTTTATTTTTTTTTTAAAGTAAAGCACAAGTAAGAAAAAAAATCTTGGAGCTCTATTGTTGGATCATGTAGGCTATATATAAACACACTCGTGCAATGTATTGAAAAAAAGCAACATCTTGAGGTAAAAATGCAGGACTGTCATTGGCTAATGATGTAATTTGGTGGCATCAAATTTGACAGAACTAGTAATTAATTGAGGGTTACCTCCCTTTCAAAAGTAAAAAAAAAAATTAATTAATGTGCCTCTCACGGTCACAGTTTTGTTTTAAATAAATAAATTTAAAACAAAATCAATAATTAACAATGGCATTGGAAGGAACTGATAAAAAAAAACAAAGTATTAAACTTGAATTTTTGCAAAATAAAGGTCGGAACAATAGCATCAACAAACTGCACGACTATACTTAATGTAAATTTAGCCTAAATTAATTTGTCAGGCAGAGACGCATCAAAATTTTAAGTCATTATCTCAAAATTCCAGGTTAGCACCTACAGTTTTGACTTAATATCTCCATTCCATTCATTCACTTCTGCTTATCCTGTTCAGGGACACGGGGGGGGGGGGCTGGAGCCTATCCCAGCTGTACCGGTCGCAGGGCCAACACAAAGAGACAGACAACCATCCACACTCACATTCACACCTATGGGCAATTTAGAGTCACCAATGAACCTAACCCCAGTAAGTGCATGTCTTTGGACTGTGGGAAGAAACCGGAGTACCTGGAGGAAATCCACGCAGACACAAGGGGAACGTGCAAACTCCACACAGAGAGCAAGAGAGAGAGGCCCGGGCCAACTGTGAGGCAGCAGTGCCACCGTGCTGCCCCACTTAATAACTCTAATAACTTTAAACAGCGGCGCCTTTAATGGCTGCAGCCGCAGACACTTCTCTCTTGCATGGATGTTCTGGAACTTATTTTCGTTACACGTCTCGTGTAATGACAATAAATTGATTCTGATTCGGAAATTTTCAGCTTGCTGACTTAAACTTCAAAGTAAACTGAAATTTCAAGTTATTAAGTAGACGTTTTGAGATACTAACCCAAATTTTTGCTTCACGGAGAGCTTTTTTTTTCTTTTAGTGGTTGAAACAAGCATCTATACAGCTAAAACATTGCAGCTCCTCTAGCAGCCACTTGAGGCTGGCTCCAAAGGTGAGCACATCTTTTATGCCGCTTATCACCTATGTGAGAATAGTGAAGTAATAATTAATCATAAGTTAATAATACAATCTGAAGAATTCAAAGCTAGCCAGTGGTCCTGCCTCCTGCACAGTCAACTATTCGTTCTGGGGTCAACACAACTGACACAGACCTTATATGTACTGCATATAAGGACAGCAGACCGTCTTTCTCCCGACACCAGCTTTATTTCCCACTGCAGGTTTATTTTCTAGTCATCTGTTCGCACCTGCGGTGGCTCCATACCGTCTACTTGGAGAACCACTGAGCCAATCACACCAATTATTTGGCATGCTGTGAACCTGGTGGGTTTCGGGAGACTACCTTTTGGTAATTTCTCCACGTGTCTCTGGATCTCCACGTCCACACTGAAGTGAATGTATGTGTCTTCCTTTCTGGTGGCCACGGGGGTATCCTGCACCGGGTTCACGTCGACACCATTTAAATCTGCAGGCACAGGTAAAAAGGTTTAGATGTACAGCTCAAAAGAGGGTGTACCTAATCTGAAAGTAGTTGAGAAGGTCTTAAACCACCTCCCGGCCAGCCTGCTGAAAACACGCGCTGTGGGATCTTTACCTTTGACACTGATGGTCATGTAGGGATCAATGCACTGCCCAGCATCCTTCAACCCAATTTTTTCAATCCTTATTGTAAGCAGGGTCATCCCGGGCTCTGAGAGTAACCGTGGCAACAAGGTACCTGTAAAAAGGACAAAGGTCAGAAGATTTTATGCTGCTGATTAAATATTAAAGCTGCATTTAGTGATTAACTGATTCTGAAGAATTACCAGTTTTAAAAGGTTTATTGTTGGAAAACCAGTTTCACACATTTCTAATCAATCATTCAAAGTGTTTTGGTCCCAACCACCTGCTGATAAATATTTGGCTTCATTCATGAGCATGTTGGTAACTTTGTTTACATGCAAATTGGTGTTGAGCAGTTAGTTTGCAGTGGTTTAAATCTATCTGGCTGAATAAATATTGAGCTGCAGCCAGAAACAAAGCGGACGAGTGGAAACAAAA
>VUQJ01020664.1:39313-50093 GCA_015108635.1 Andinoacara biseriatus | reverse complement strand
CCTCCTGGCTTCTTCTTTTCTGTTGTTGCTCCGCTGTGTTTCCAGCTATTTGAATGTGATGACAGAAAAATGCATTTAATGTATCAGAAAAGTCTTTTAGTCCTGACCTCTTTGAAACATGCAACCTTGACCTCCCGGCTGATAAAGAACGCTTTCATATACAAAAATCCCTTCGCTACTGCAAAGAGTAAAAAGGATGAGCATAAAGTTAGCATGTAGTCAGGACACTTGAGTTTGCATCCCCTCAAAGACCTTTGATTAATATTTGCTTTTGCAGTAGGTGTAACCATGACATTCCCTCTTAACTGTGTTTAACAGTATGGTTAAATTAACAGTGTGGTCCCTGCATTACCTGGTGGCATGGAGCACCTCTGACTATTATGTTATAATGCATATATAGTGCATTATAAATATGGACTGAAGGCAGACCATTTTACTATGAACAAAGAGTGAATATTTATTATTTGATCACGTCTGCTTTAACAAATGAAGAAAAGTTTTATGCACAGTTTTTGAGTTTCTCATTATGAAAAACACAGTCTTAAATAATAAACAAATAAGGACATAATGTTAAATGAGCACCAGCCCATTTAGCGTCTCTTTGACTGGTTTTCCATGATCCATCCTCTTGACCTTCCACTTCCCTCTTCTCAGAGACTCGACTAACCAACCATGAAGTCATCAGTATTCCAGATGGTAACAGTTGCTAAAGCATGACAACTGCTGACTTTACAGAAATGTACAAGGTGTCCTTGAATTATCAGTTGCAGTGAGCAGAAAGTCTTGTCTGAAAAATAGAAATACATATTTCACTGACGCAAATGCCTTTGAGAAACAGTGCAACAGGCACCATGGACTCTTTACAAACATGTCCAGTAAATTTTTTTTATTACTCATTGCTGTTAGTTCAGGTTCCTTTCCAGTTTTCTACCATACCTGTGCCCCATCTGCAAATACATGTAACTCACCAAGTATCCACCCTGCAATGCTTTCCTTTGTTCTCTGCCAGACTGTCGCTGCACTTCTGTCGAGCCTTCCAGCATTTTTCTCGTGTTTTAGCGACTGACATACAAAATTCTCCTGATTGCTGTCAAATATGTTTTTCTGACTCAACTATCTGATTCATCAATCAGGCAGTATTCGAGCAGTCCTACACAAGTTAGTGAGTCAGCTTCAGGAAATATGGATGTAGAGATGTACACAGGTTCAGTCCCGGTCTGGGCAAAACCATATAAACTGCTAAATAAACAAGCAAATCATAACATTTGATCACATTTTGTTTTTGAGCTCTTGAATAGAAGCAATAGCAAGATTGTGCTCTGATACTGAATATCACCCCAGCCGTGAATATTTACCTCAGCCAGCGAGGTAATGGTTTTGGTAGCATTTGCATGCGTATGTGCCATTCTGTCTGTAAACACGATCGCTTGAAAAGTTTGAATTAATTCTGAGAAAATGCTGTAGGGGTGTAGAGTGGATTCGTGTTAAGCCATTAAAATTTGGTTTATATCCACCAAGGTCTTCAGACCAACTTATTGACTTACCATAAATTGACAAAAGCCTGATAATGTGGAAACTATGATTCTTGTGTCAACATATAGAACGCACCATATAAAGATTTAAAACCAAGGCAGGTAATGCAACTAAAGAAAACCAATACTGGAGAAGGATAACTAGGGAGCACTAGAGACACGGAGAACACACAAACGAACACGACAACAAGACTCTGACACAAGGTAAAGTAAAGTAAAGTAAAACAGGAAACAACTGAACATGGAGACCAGAATGTAGACTTTACAATACTGGGAGGGAATGAACATAAACATGAAGAAACAAGACACATGTAAGAACACAGAGGGAGGAACCCTCTAAGCACCAAACTGAGAAAAAGATACCTAAATGGAAAAAAGTACAAAACTCAGAAAACACTGGGCAACCAAACCAGGGCCATGACACTTAAGGTCTGATTTTGAATAATTCATTAGCATAATAATGTAAAGTAATATAATTCAATAAAAGCCTGTATTTCTTGCATTGCTTTATATAAAAACATCGTTGTTTTCAAGGTATCTTCTTCAGTTTACCTTGGACACAGCCAGAAAATCTCCAATATGCACAGCACAGTTTTGCACATGAGTATGGCAGTTCGCTGGTTATGCTTTCGGCATCAGATTTCCATGGGAAATTTGGTCTCATGCAATTTTGGTTTGGACTCATAAAAACAGGCTTCAGAAGAGACACACGAGTCCACTAAGAAAAAAATGGACTCATGGAAAAAAAATCCTTAGCGCTACCACCAAATACAAATAAACTATAACCAAGAAGATGAAAAAGTCATAAAATGATAAAATCTAAGAGTGTAGATACAAAGGAACCAGCCGGGTCCCTTTATGTCTACATTTCAAATCAGAAAATCTCAGAAAGGGCACAAAATTCAAAACTACAACAAAAGAAGAATCAGAGACATAAACAGAAACTGAAAGTCCAGAACATAAAACGCTGGGTCAAAGACTCCAGATCATGACAAAATCAAAATTGATATACACAAAATGTTTTAGTAGTAAATACTACCCAGAGACCAAGCTGCCTTGGTGAAGGTTTGTGCTCTCGGAGAGCTTCGTGTTTATGTATTTGGCTGCCAGTTTATTCAGTCTGGACTATGTACCAAAGGGGAAAAAAAAACACTGGTTAATATTCTCACACTGACAGTGTAGACACAACAATAGTACTAGGAAAAACCTTTGTTTGCATTTATTAGGTCATAAATGTTGTTGATCAAATGACCTATGATTCCACAGATTTAACATAAGGTGTCACATATGGCTGTATGGCAAGAAGGGGTGGACCCAAATCCACAGGTACAAAACTTAAAAAGCAAAACTAAATCTCAACCAAAACTAACAAAAGGCAAAAAACACAAAGCCTGGGAGGAAGGGGGAAAAAAACGAAACACTAAAACTAGAGGACACACAGCTGAGGGGAACACAGAAAACAGCGCAACAAGGAACAGAGAAAAACCGAGGGCTTAAGTACACACACTAGGTAATCAGGGCAAGTGGAAACAACAGGGAACAACAGGTGACACAAATTAAACTAATAACACAGGGGAGGCAAAACTAAACACAAAGTACAGGGAACACAAGACTGTCAAAATAAAACAGGAAGTAACCAAACATGGCAGACTTAACAGGACACTAAGGGGAAAACAGAGGGAGAACTAAACTCTAAGACTAAAGGAAACCTAAACCCCAAACAAGGAGATAACGGGAAGGGAAACTAATACAAAAGGGGCCAAAACACAGAGACAAACAGACACAGGAGCACAAAGACACGGGAAGACCAAAACACAGCGAAATTAAAATAATTTATAAATAAGTAAAACCAAGGACGATACAAAAACAACAACAACAACAACCCAAGAAACTAAACTGCAAGAAAATTTAATACAACCAGAAATATAAAAACAAACAGATGGCTGCAGTAAGTGACATTTACAGAGTTTCATGGCCTCGCTTTGTCCTGAAACACTGATGTGAGATATGAGAGATACACAAAGTGAGAAGAGAATGTGCTGCTCCAAGAGGGCATCACTTTAGCCTTGAAGAGTTCATTACTGTAAAAATGGCTTCCTCTATTTGGCTGCTTCGAAGTTTGAGTTGAGATGAGAAGAAAAATGAGCTCCACTTGCCCTGCTCCCTTTTTGTTGTATTTTGTATTTTACAAAACTATTTATCAGAATCACAAAAGTCTCAGATTTTCATGCTTCTCTTAATCTTACTCTTCATCTTCGCTTAAATCTGACGCAGATTTTTTCATTAGGTTATATTTTGGTGCATTTTTTTCTTGCACGAACTTTAAAGATTAGAAAATGAGAGAGTAACCTGACTGGAATGACTTTTACTGCACCGTGTTTGTGTATTGGAATATATGCAAATGTAGCAAAAGAGGTCTTTCTGATCAAAGTGACTAATGTAATTTTGTAACACTTGTTAGCATTGTTAATAGACAAAAAAATTATTTGTCCTGCTTGACCTCTTCTTTCACATAAGCCAGGGATCCTGAAATCCAGGCCTCGAGGGCCGGTGTCCTGCAGGTTTTAAATCTTTCTCTGCTTGAACACACCTGAGTCAAATATAGAAATCATTAGCAGGACTCTGGAGAACTTGACAACATACTGAGGATGCGATTCAGCCATTTGATTCAGGTATGTTGGATCAGGGACACATCTAAAACCTGCAGGACACTGGCTTTCGAGGCCTGGACTTGAGGATCCCTGACATAAGCCAAGGCTGAATCCAGTGCTCAGTGCTCACTAAATGCAGAATAAATTTCATTTGTTTGCAAGATTTCTGAGAAAACCTAGCTGGGGAATGGAGCCAGTATACAGGCAGAAGTGATGAGATTTCATTAGTTTTTACTGATTTCCCAGGGGAAAATTGAACAGTAGCAATGCAGGCTTACAAATACTGTAACATGAAGCCACTGCACAATGCTACGAGTTCCTGAAGAGGAGCTCTAAAGTACAATGTTCGTGATCCTCTCAGGACACCTGTGTTTAAATTACAGTCATGATACATTAAGTTCTGTATACATTTTGTGATTTTTAACCTCTGGTAAAGAGACACGGGCAGAACATGCAAACTCCACGCAGACAGGCCCGGGTCAAGGTGGAATCGAACCCCTTCTTGCTATGAGGCAACAGTGCTAACCGCTGCGCTACCGCACTTTTTATTAGACACACCTGTTCAGGTAAGATTGATTATCCATCATTCCATCCATTTTCTTCCATTCATTCAATTCAGGATGGAGGGTAATTTCTGGTACAGCCAACAGCAAACAAGCACAAAAACAGGAAAAACAACAACACAACATTACAGTCTCTCAGTTAGAACATCAATAGCACTGATGGAATGTGTATCTGCAGCTAGATAGAAACTTTGTTGCTTTTAATCTCAAGAAGGCCATGTCATCTGATAAAAGTGAAAGTAAGAATGGATTCAACCTGCTCAAACTGAGCATCAAAATGGGCAAGAAAGGTGATTTATGTGAGCAACAGTAACTCAAATAACCACTGAAGGCGAAAGGGAGGGCCAGCCCATGAGAAGCAAGGTGGATCAAACAAAGAGACTCAAAAAAGTACCCACAGTTAGGTACACATAGTACATCAGATTTTTGTCTACATAGACAGAAATGGACTTTTGCAGTACCTGAATTTTCTGAAAGTGCAAGATGTTCCACATGTAAATTAGTTTTTTTTACCATCAGGAGTAACATGAGCACAATGAATGAACATATCGGAGTACAGATTACAAATACACCAAAACTTTTGTTGAATAGACAAGACGGCAGTTTTGAATATCTTTGAAGCTCCACTTTCATTCACAGTTTAGGGTTGACAAAAGCTCATGGTGTGTGTTAAATTATACACTTTTACAAGGTTAAATATGTTTCAGCACAAAAGTCGCTAAAAGGTGACTAAGGGTCATAATAAACAGCTTCCACATGCAACCTTTGTGGTCACCTAGAGATTAATGAGCATTAAAATAGAAATAAATAAGTCTTGTTTCATTTGAGTGCAGTGCTATTAAGTGTCAGAGAGAAGTTCAGTATAAAGCAGACGATCCATTCATTAGAAGAGTTTATAAAAATAATCCATCCAACGTTGCTTTACAGTAAGTCTGTTTTTCAGATATAAAATTTGAGCTTGTAAGTGGCAAATTAAACATAGTGAACACATTTCTCAGTGTCACAACTATAAAAATGATGTTGAAAAACCTGCAGTGCAGCGCATTTTTTTGACAAACTGGCAACATTATGTCACATTGTTGCTTCACGGTTGGAACTTGGAACGATGTGAAAAAGATTTGAGGGGCTTTATTCTTTTTTCTTTTAGGAGATAATACAAAACATCTCCCAGGTGTGATGAGGTTGTCTGCAGACACCTGCAGACATCTGTGTATTTACGGTAACACCTTCAGAGCGTTACCGTAAATACACAGTTTGCTCTTAGTCATCCAAACTGGTTAGATAAAGATTGTATAACACGTCAATATTTCGTCTGCACAGGTTGTTCCTGCCCTGCTTTCATTCAGTGAGGGACACTGGTAATCTCTCAGCTGTTTCACCCACTTTTTTCATCTCACAAAATGAAGCTTGGTGAGAAAATATTGACCATACTGACATCTATAATTGCTTGTTTTCTTGCTGAAGCAAGAAAGAGTTTTCTTCTCTCCTGCTGATTATTAGAGAGGTTAACTTGTGACAATTCATGTGTCTCCGAATGGATTTTACAGTTTATTTCAAGGGTTGGATTTTTTTTTTTGGCTTTGAATTTTCTACAATAAAAAAAAAAATGATAAAAGTTTGTGTTAGGAACCCCTGGGGTTTTTGTATTCTTGTGTTGTGGTATTTTGAGTTTTGTATTCTTTGACTTGTAGTTCTCATTCCTGGTTGGTTTAATTGTGTTTATATTGTCAGGTCTTCTTAGTTTAGTATAGGTTTTGGATTCTGCTTGTGTTGCTGCTGAGATTTTAGTGCTTGAGTTTTTTTTTGGGTTTTTTTGCCTCCCCTGTGTTCCTCACATCCTGTTGTCACGTTTGCATGTTAGAGTCTGTCACCTGTTTCTTTACGTCCTGTTTTTCTTTGTTAGTCGAGGTCTCTTGTACTTGGTGTTTTGCTTTACTCCCTCATGTCTTGTTGTTCTGATTTAGTTCAGCTGCATTTCCCAAGCATCTTCTCTCTGCCCATTACCCAATCTGCTGCCTTCCCGTTCATCAGCACATCTGTTCTCCGTGCCCTGGTCTGTTCTCCTTGCTCCAGCCTGTCCCTAGTGTTTCCAGTGCCTCATATGTTCCTAGTTCCCTTTGCCTTAGTTATAGTTATTTTAATTTTTGGTCTGAGTTTCCCATTTTCTCCTTTTTTATTTGTGTTTAATTTTATTGACTTTTTTTTTTTAGGCCTGTTTTTTGGCCTTCTGTTATGTCGTGCCTGCCTCCCTGTGGTGTCTGCACTTCTGGGTCTCCACAAGGTCTGCACTATCCACAAACCGTTACAGTTCGTCTTAAAGTTGTTGTTTGATTTCCAACATGTTGCCTTTCACGTTACATAATATGCAATCTTTTACTTCTTGGAACCTCGAAAAACTTATAGGAATGAAATGATTTTTACGCAACTTTGCTGTTTTACTGACCTATCAAAAGTGTTTTGTGATACAGTCGTCTTGCTTCTCATGAATAAATGTACGTAAAATAACCTACAAGCACGCAAGTCTGAAAATAGCTTTAACACACAAATCCCTGAAGAAAATATCATCATAATAACAAGGGAGGATGCGCTACTAGACGCACTTGAGCATGATTCATCATGTACTTTTTTTTTTTTTTTGCAGTAGATTACAAAACAAACACCACAAGTGTCGTTCTTGGCACATTTTCATCACATTGAATTAGGAGTAACACTGTGCTATGAAACAGTGAAAACAACTGATTTCTCCCAATGAGCAAAAAGATGCAACAACTTTGGTGAAACAAGAGATTCCTGCATTTTTTTTTTTTGTTTTTTTTTTTCCACTTGTCACTGTTTGGAGGTGGAGCAAAGTCTGAATGAAGGGGCCAGTTAACCTCTTTGGTTAGGCATCCAGGCCAATCTAATCAAACCACATCCACACATTCCTGCACATAATCAGTGTGAAAAGTGGTCTGGCTAATCACGTTACCCTTTTTGTGCTCTCATAGTTTTCAGTCACAGCAGGCTGCTGGTTACAGAAGCAAAGTCCTAAAAATCCACTCCACACTACCTGCTCAGCATCAAACAACTCACACACATAGAACTGGACTGTAATCTCGTTTTCCAAACCACACTCGAGCAGCTGACATACACTCAGCGGCTACTTCGCTAAGTACCAGCTTGGACGCCTGCAGAACTACCTTAATTCTTCTTGGTATAAACAGAACAAAGTGGTGGAAAGATTCCCCAGAGATTTTGGTCCACAGGCTATCATCATCACACAGTTACTGCTGATTTATTGGCTGCACATCCATGATGCAAATTTCCTGTTTCATCACATCCCAAAGGTGTTCTACGGGATTTAGTTCTGGTGACCGTGGAGCGCATTTGAACAGCAAACTCACTGTAATGTTTTAAAAAAAAAACCTGATTTGACCTTTGTGACATGGTGTGTTATCTTGCTGGAAGCAGCCATCAGAAGATGGGCACACTGTGATCATAAAGCGATGCACATGGTCAGTAACAACATGCAGGTAGGCTGAGGTGTTCAAACAATGTTCTGTTGGTACTAAGGGGTCCAAAATGCGCCAAGTAACTGTCCCAAATATACCACCGCCACCACTCGGATACAAAACAGGATGGATTCATGCTTTTGTGTTGTTTATGCCAAATTCTGACCGTAACATCTGAATGAGGTCTAATGTGCAGCTGAAGATAAATTGACAAAATCATCTGGATGTTTTCTAAAGTTGTTTTAAGCTTTTGGTTAAAAAGATTTTCAGTCCAGCAAAAATAAATAAATAAATAAATAAATAAAAACAGTGTATGAGCACAAAGACAAATGTTCATATTAAAAAAATTATTCATTTTGTATTGGCTGGAGTAATTCCTACAGATCAGTATTCTCACCACCACCTTCACATAACCTTCATGCTGAAGTGAAGAAATTATTTTAGGAACTGTTTATTCTTTCATATTCCAGATGTGCTGTCTGGGCTCCACGGGCATATTGTTTCACCAAATTTACGCAAAGCTGTTTCAGTCAATATCTAATCAAAAGCTGCTTCTTCAAGTATTTAGGACAGAAGAATCCATCATCACTAGTTTGTGTTCGCACGTGTGAATCCCTCAGAGCCAGTGGGGAGATTATACACATCACAGATTTGCAGAGCAACAGGTGCCAGGGTCGAAATGTGTTTCATAAATCATTCTTTGGAATCAGTTATTTTCAGTTTAATTTATCTTAATTTAGCAATTTTTCTCTTCAGCTTGCTTCAATTTATTGCCATGAAAGGAAGCCCCACTAATTTCAATCCTCGAGGGTCGGTTTGTTGGTCATGGGAAACGTTCAGGCCGTGAACACAGTCTTTTTCCCTGAAGATGGTTTATTCGAGAAGTCTGAGAAAATGACTATGTGGTATCAGTGTTACTGTAGCTTAAGTCTTGAAATTTATGCCCAAAAAAATCTGTTATAAACTGGACTGTGGAAATTTACCAGGCAGGGTGTGTGTAATAATAAAAGTTGTATCACACAAAATGTAAAAGCTAGTGGTTTTGGAGCTTGACCCAGTAAGCATTAAAAGTCAAGATATCTTGAGCTGCTCTATTTAAGTTTGCTTTTCCTTTTTGTCTGAAATTCCATGCATCCATTTTCTTCCGCTTATCTGGGGCCGGGTCGCGGGGGCAGCAGCCTAAGCAGAGATGCCCTGGCTTCACTGTCCCCAGTCTCCTCCACCAGCTTATCCAGAGGGACCCCAAAGGCGTTCCCTGGCCAGCCGAGAGATATAATCTCTCCAGCATGTTCTGGGTGCACCCCGGGGCCTCCTCCCGACAGGACATGCCCGGAACACCTGACTTCACCTGTCTGAAATTCTGAAATGAAATTCTCAATTGTCGAGGTACCTTCTTAACATAATATTTAGGGTATAGTGTGTAAAATCTACTCTTGTTGTTACACAAAAATAATTAAATTGAAGCATTCTGCAACATTATTATTGGTTCTTTTCAGTTATATTTTTAATAAAAGACTGGTTTGGTTGATGAAAGGTAATAGAACAACCTTTTATTGTCATTGTACACGGTACAGCGAAATTGTGCATGCTCCACTACAAAGTCTGTTTCTTTGCGCTAAAATATAGGGAAATTAAAATAAAATAGAAGGAAGTTAAAATAAATAAAGTAGAAAAATACTGACTGTACAAATAGAAACAAACATTACTGTACATAAAATACACACATTAAATATACACCAAAGAATACACTACAAAATACAAACAAAACTGTATATTAAATTTCACAGATGGCTTTTTTTTGCCGTTTACCTGCAAAAATGTCTGAAGAGTTTCAGTTTTTTCTGCAGGGACTGACTCACCTTTAAAGCCAGCCTCAAGAGGAACTGCAGTTTCTGGCACTTCTGTCAACTTGTCCCTTGCTCTCTGTTAGAGTTTTACAAATCAGAATTTAAGGTTAAGTTGCTGAGAGCAAACCATTTCTCTTCTTCAATTACATTAGCATAATATTTGTTTGCCTCTCTAAATTGAATTATTTATAGTAAAACCTATTAGAACAGTTAGAATGTTCACGCTCTCAACTCAGACCTAAAAGGCTCTTCATTTGGAAGCCGCAGTAATGAAATTCAAGCTGACATTTCAGTCCAACACCAGTATTAAGACTGCTGTTATTTCAGTGTGCATACTTGACATTTAAATGAAATGTCTAATGACCTGACAAAACAACGTTTCAGCTCCGGGTTTGATGAGACACAATAGATAGGCTGGGATTTCATTTGCTGGGAATTTTAGAGAAATTACTGAAGAGAACCAATCACAGGACACATCATATTCAATATTACAAAAACACAGAAGCAGTTTGTGAATGGGAAAACAAACTTGTTTTTGTCAACTTGTGCTGTTCTCATCTTTCATGGGGAATGAAACTATAACGGTTTTAATGTTATCTCTGATTGCTGAGGCTCGGCTGGGTTGATTGCACTTGTACCATTTTCCTTGAATCGGTTTCTGCTGGGATGTAAAATTGGCTGCTGCTCTACAGATAA
>VUQJ01020664.1:24276-39293 GCA_015108635.1 Andinoacara biseriatus | reverse complement strand
TGCTCTACAGATAACACGGGCTTTGATGATGAGTTTGAGGAGCCGTGGGATGTTTGGCCAACACATCAAAATCAACTGTATATCCAACTTTGTGGTGGAACAAAGTGGATGAAATGCTGAAATCAGACTAAATATTGTGTCCAAACCAAAGGTTACTTAAAAACTCTTAAGTAAAACTAGACTTAAGACAATTGCGAAAAACTAAAATTAAACTAAAAATACACAGGACATTTAGTTTTAATCATTAATAGTTTGTTCAGATTTATAAACACACCAAGCCTGAGATGGTGTCATAGTGTGGAGGGCAAAACAGGGCCCAAACGGAGGACTCAGAGGGCAGAGAAATGACTCAAAATTCAGCTTTATTGGCTGGCACACATGAGGGTAAACAAACCAATTTAAACAGAGCAAGCATGGAGCCAGAAATACTTTTTCTAAGACAAAACAGCACACACAGCAGGAGGGAGGCCATGGATAAGGTCACGACAAAGGAGCTGAAGAAAAATGAGGGCTTAAATACACACGAGGTAATTAAGAAGAAAGGATACAGCTGGGCAAAACAGGTGACCAGAATCTGACTAACAAGACAAGAGGAAGCAAAACTAAACACACGCGACAACAGCCAGCAAAATAAAACTGGAAAGGACTAAACATGACAGAAACACAGAATTGGTATGGAGAACACAGGAGAACCAGGAATTAAATATAAATACAGTATAACTAAGAACAAAACTCAGAGAACTAAACTAGGGCCTGAGGATGCAAATAAATCCTAACTAAGAATATGACCCAGAAACCTACAACAAAACCTGAGAATGTAACTATAAAGAAAACATCCTGGAAATGTATACAAAACTCAAAATAGCAAGAACTAAGAACAAGCAAATCTAAAGCATGAGCACACTGTGAGACACAACTGAAAAAAATTTACAATAACAGAACTTCAAAAATACAAAACACTGGGCAAAAGGCCCAGGACCAAAAATCTTTGGTGCATTTATATACTGTGTCAAATACCTTCACAGAAATCACACTATAACTAATAAAAACTCCATCCTTCCACTTCTGTTTATTGAATTCAGGATTGGAGGTGGGTTAGAGCCTCTCCCAGCCATCACGGATAGTAAGACAGGCTACACTATAAAAACAAAAACAAAACAAAACTGCTAAACCTGCTCTGGAAACTAACTAAAACTAACCTAAATTGTAAAGCAAAAAAAAAAAAGTTTAAAAGTAATGAAAAATCTAAAACTCAAAGAAATCTGGTCCAAACTACAATGCAATGGCAGAACCACCACAATGAAGTTTTTCTTGGTGGGAGCTGATAATAAGAACATTCTGGTATTAAATATGATAGATTTAAAATTTTCCATGTGTGGTTTGTCATACGATTGTAGCTGCATTGCTTGCTTTTCCTTCTGCTGCGGTGGGGATGGGCATCAGGATGTGTGGCCTCAGTTCTGCCGATGGCCGGGGTCTTACAGTGCACGTACAGTACTTACTTGCACTGGTTTTTTAATAAAAATGTATTTTCAGATAAACAAAATATAGAGGCTAGGTTTTCAAAATACTGCTTATTTAAGTTAAATGAAACACGTTTTTTTCATTCTGTATCTTGTCCTGTATATTGATGGAACAGCGGTGTAGTTGTTGGCTGTGTGGACTCACAGCAAGAAGATTGAAGTCTTCTTTTGTTCTCACTAGTCCTGGTGGGTTTCCTCCCACACTCATAGACGTTAGGTTAATTTGAGATTCTCAGCTGGCTGCAGGGGCTCATATGTGGTCAGTGGGATCAGAAAAGTGCAAAACAATTTCTAGACCTATGACTGCATAATATTGTAAATTATTAGGTAACTGGTTTTTGTGCCCTTTTTTAAAAATTAAGTACTTAAATTACTCGTCTTATTCGTTGTCTTGCTAATTTCTGAAACTACAAACAAACTGGGGACATGAAAGGAAAAGGTTAATTTCATTTTACTGCGTCGCCACCCTAATTTCTTTGTCATTATCTATTAATGTGTGAACCACATTCTGCTGTTGTGGCTGGTTGAGGAGAAACTTTTTTATCAACAGTATGAGGCTGCAAATTTTCATTTGAGTCCGGTCAGTAACACTTACGTGACATTTTAAAATATTCATAATGTAAATATTTCATGTGACTGCCTGGCTGAGCGAAACCGCAGAATCAAATGCTCCAAACTGTGACACAGCTGAAGCAATGGACTGGAGTTGCCTGCTGTGATCACTGGATTAAGGATTACCCACCGCACACAGACAAGCACAGGATTATGTTTTTGCTTTGTTTTGCCCATCGCGGGACTGGAGCCAAACCTGCAGATAAATGATACTGTTACAACACACAGGAAGTGTTTTGTACACTTCAGAGGAGTCAGAATGTTCCTAAAGCCTTCTGAAACGGGTGCTTCAAAAAATTAGATATAAAGATGTGTTGCCTAGCTTGAGTGACACAGTTTTACTACCATTATCTGATTTTGGGGGCTGTAGTGGATCCAGAGAACTGTATGCAGCAGTTCAATTTCCAAATGTTATCCTCCTTGATCTGTTTTAATCCTTTTTTAAACAAAGAAGAAGAGCCGTAGAAGCAAATCAGCTTTAAATGTGCACGACATGTGTTCATGAAATAAGCCAATGGTAATGATGGCAATGTTTGAACTGGACCTGCATCAGAATAATGGAGTTTATTGTTCATAATCCTATCATAATCATGTGATCAAGGGGTTCTCTGTGTTTTTTTCTTATCCATTTGTGTTATTTCTACAGCACAACACAATTAAACATACTGATTGTTCCAAACAGACGGAATCTTGAGAACTTGTGCTTCAAAGCTGCTGCCCTATTGTTATTGTGCAGCAACATCTCTTAATGCAGTGGTTCCTAAATATGCACACTGGATATGGTAACAAATGAATTGTTAATGTGCTGTATCAGTTCTTTGTATATTGTATTGTATGAGCTGCCATCTTCAGGCTTTAGCTGTTCCATAGATGACAGCTGGGAGAGGTATGCTAATACTAACATGTTGCCACAAAGCTAAGGAGGCAATTAGAAAGCAAACATCTCTTTTGCTTCCAGTAGGCCCACTATCTGCAGGTGGCACCTGGCCCGATCTCCGGAACTGTCGAGATTGGCTATTGGGACATGGAACATCTCCTCTCTGGTGGGGAAGGAGCCTGATCTAGTGTGTGAGGCTGAGCAAGACCAGCTAGATATAGCTCACCTCAACCCACAGCCTGGGGTCTGGAATCAGTCTCCTGGAGAGGGACTCTCTTGACTCTGTTCAAGTCTGGAGTTGCCCTTGGTGAGAGGCAAACTGTTAGAAATGTGTTGCAAGCCCTGCTGCATGCACTGGGAATCAGAGTTGTTGTAATATCCCTCCAGCTTCCCCAGAGGCTTCCCTGAGGGATCTACGTAGGTCAAATGTTGTCTTTTTGTAGCCCTTTGCGTCACCAGAGGCAGTTGAGTTGGTCTGTAGTTGAATGGCCGAGTCCGCCATACTTGCTGTTATCCAGGTTTCTGTGAAGATCAGAGCACAGTACTCAATGACACCCCGTTGAGCTGTTGTCCTGGCTCTCAGCTCGGCCATCTTGTTTTTGAAAGAGTGGAGGCTAGACAGCAGTGATCATGTTGCTCTAGCCTATAGTTTGGCATGTAGCCCTCCTCTCTTGCTTCTGTGATTCTTAAGTACAAGTACTGAATATTAGCCACACAAATTAACACTAGAATAAACAATAAATACAATTGGTGTAGGGAGCACATTGCAAACACGCTTTTTCTTTTTCATTTATCTCTTTTCACTCTGTTTATACCCCACTCTGCATTTAATCATTAGTTAATATTCATCTCTGGCTCTCTTTCACAGAATATCTTTGACCTCTTTCTTGCCCCTCACCCCCAACCGGTAGCGGCAGATGACTGCCCCTCCCTGAGCCTGGTTCTGCTGGAGCTTTCTTCCTGTTAAAAGGTAGTTTTTCCTTCGCACTGTTGTCAAATGCTTGCTCACAGGGGGTCGTTTTGATTGTTATGTTTTCTCTATAATTATAATATGGCCTTTATCTTACATTATTAAACTGACTGTGTGTTGTGATTTGGCTCTATATAAATAAAATTGAACTGAAATGAATAGTGAGGGGAGAAGGAGTAGGAGACTGACAGATGGCTTGGGACTTCAGCTGCAGTGATGCAGACACTGCACTGGTCTGTTGTGGTAAAGGGGGAGCTGAGCATTAAAGCAAAGCTGTTGATTTACCAGTCGATCCACCGTTAATCTATGGTCATGAGCTCTGGGTAGTGACCAAAAGAGCGAGATTGCGGATACGAGTGGCAGAAATGAGCTTCCTCCGAAGGGTGGCTGGTCTCTCCCTTAGAGATAGTGTGAGAAGTGCAGCCATCTGAGAGAGACTCAGAGTAGAGCCGCTTCTCCTCCACATCAAAAGCATCCAGGTGAGGTGGTTTGGGCATCTCACTAGAATGCCTCCTGGGCACCTCTTGGGTGAGGTGTTCCACAGATGTCCTACTGGGAGGAGGCCTCAGGGCAGACCCAGGACACACTGGAGAGATTATATCAGCTGGCCTGAGAATGTCTTTTCTGCTTAGACTGCTGCCCACGATGGATGGACGGATGGACGGACGGATGGATGGGCATCTTGTCTTAGAGAATTTTGACCGACTTCTCAAGTGCACTGGATCTGAGCCAACTGGCTGTAAGACTGATTTGTTCAATTGTGTGAAACAAGGTGATGAACACATTTGCTGCAAATGGTGAAAAAAAAAATCAAAAGAAGAACTGAAGACATGTCACATGAAATGTAGTACAGGCCATTCTGCACAGGTATGAATAGAGGGCCTGCCCTGTGTGCCTTGGGCTGAAAACTTGAAAACATGTTTAAGAATGCTGGATGCTTGTTCACAGTTAAAATCATTATAATTTGCTTACTTCAAAATCAAATTTCCTGTGGTTTCTTTTTTTTTTGGGGTATTTATTTCTAATAGAATTTTCTGATTTTCTATAGGACCCTGTGACTCTCTGTTCATTTCCCCTCTGTGGCGCCCTGTTTAAAAAAAAAAAATCTGGAAACATCTCATCTATACTAAAAATTCAACACCAGATCATTTGTGCAGTACTTTTAATTTTAACACATAAAAGACCCTGAAATTAGATTCTAATGACAGAAACCTTCCTGGGGCAAGGCGATAAAGTAAGATGCCCTTTTAAGGTCTTTGCTATGTTAACAGTCACTGTGTGAGTTTTTGTGCTTCCAAATGTTCAATTTCCCAGGAACTTGGGGTTTTGTGGAAAGTAGACCATATTGTCCGATTGGTGATGCAGCCATGCAACTGTGAGCTGTCAGAACAAGGTTAAAAAATATCATGAATATGATTTCCATAACTTTAAACCTGGAAGGGTCAGATGGGACCTGATTTTCGTGCTGCAGCATTAATTCACAGATAAAGCAGTGGCACAGTGGTGAGGTTGGTTTCAGTAAACAATTCCAGAACTGTAATGATAATAATAATAATAATAATTCAGAAAATGAAGGGCTCTCAGTAAATAATGAAAAATAGAAAAGGACTTAGTCCTAGACAAATGAACCACTTGGATACAGCAACAGGATTCACCACCCTCCTCATCCTCTGCACACATGCGTTCATGTGCAGCCGGCGTCATATTATAGGAGGTGGACTCTGTCATCATCATCCTCAGCCAATGGAGAAACCAGTGGAGGACACACTTAACAGTCTCACCGGAGCAGTGCGGACCAGAGCGCAGCGCCCGGCACCACAGACCCAACCTCCCGCACATGTACCAACATCGGAACATCAGAAAGTGAGTTTTCTGATTCTCCCCATGGACTCTTTTCCCTCTTAATTTTCGTCCAAAAGGCTGTGGGATGCTTTAAGCAGCAGTGAAAGTCTTCTTTGAGGATATCCAGCTGGGAGATGCGTTTTTATAAAAATTGTGTTTATTTATTTATTTTTACGGACTGCTTCCCACTGCGTCTTGACATTAATTTAAAGCTGAAAGTAAGTAAACTTGATTTGAACTGTAATATTTGAACATACTTTGAATATCTCATTTGTTAAAGCTGTGACGTTTGACACGTTTACATAGTGATATCTGGAAATGGATCTTAAAGAAGGTCTCCACTGAGGTTTTGGAAGTGCGCTAAAGCCAGTAACAAACAGCAGCCAGAAGGGTTTTTATACTTCTTTTAAAATACATAGAGTTAAAGACCTAAATGTAAATAATTAAAGCCTTTAATTTGTTTAGGCGAAGTCTTGTTAGACGCGCGTAAATCCGCGCGAGCAGTAGTAGATTTTGTTTTTCCTTTTTTTTTTCTTTTTTTTCAGGATTTTACTTTGCATTTGGACGATTATTGGAGGTATATGCGAGAGCTTTGTGCATGTCTGCGCACTGCAGATGATGGTTTTACAGTGATACAAAGCGCTTCAGGATATGACATCTTAAACCGAAAGGCAAAATAAATTATGACGGAGATGCCTGTAACTGCGTACTGGTTCTGTTTCTGAGCTTAAAAATCCCAGAAAGCAGCGCGCATAACCATTCTTCACCTTGAAGAATGAAAAAGCTTAAAAACACTTAACTTTATCAAACTTCAGATACATTATTTCTTCACGGCAATTATTTACAGTTCTAGGTGCGCACTGAGCTCTGGTGATTACCATTTATGGATTTTCATGCACGGATGGAGGTTTCAGATGGACCGGGTCGTGTATCTGAGAAGTGACTCAATATGCAAATATTAATTGTTTCAATTTATTTAATAGCCTAATTGATCTCTACTAGTTACACGAAATGAAGTAACGCGTGTGTTTAGCTTATTTCAATGTATAATTGTAAGTATTCCAGGGGAGCGATGTCCAGGAATCTGCCAGCTTGTAGATTAAAACAAGCCGCGAAGTCAGCTGGGTTTTGTTTACTATTACAGCTGTGGTCCGGCCAGATTATGACGTCACCTCACCTCGTGCTGGAGTTAGTTGTAGGCTATCCCTCCATCTATCCATCCATCCATCCATCTATCCAGATGCCCCGCACGCGAGGGAGCAGAGCAGAGCAGAGCGCATGCGCACGCTGAGCAGGTCACATCTGTTTATTACATAAGGAGGCCAACAGTTGGGAAAAAAAGAGAGAGAAACTGATGATTTTGTACATTATCATTAAACTTTTTTGATTTTTTTTTTAAATCCATATTTATTTTACCTTTATTGAAGTGTGTGTGTGTGTGTGTGTGCGTGCTTCAATTGCACATGGCCCTGTTTTGAGTTGGTTCATTTTGTATATTTTCATCTTTTTGTTGGTTGTGTTTTCTTACTTTCGAGTGGATTTCTAATTAGTCTGTTCCGTTTTGTCCATTTGGTGTTTATTTCTTTTTTCTTGCAGTGCATTGTGCTCTTAACATAAAGGCATCTTTTTCAGACAAAAGTGGCTGAAAGGTAGCTCCACAGGAGCACGGTCGGGTGAAAGGAACATGTTGGCAGGCAGATAAAGGCTCAAATGGAGGTTGGAAAGTGCAAAGGCATGAAAAAAGCCTGTATCTTTCTTTTGGAACATTTTGCCTCTGACTGTGAAAGAAGGAGGGGGGGAGGAATTATGCACCATACACTATGAGGTGCCTTAGGTAACATTATCCCTTGCTGGTGCCTGCGCTTGTGCAAAGTTAGTGTCTTGATGCTTTTAGCACATCAGCCCATATTTTGACAGGTTTGAAGATCAGCATTATGTAGCTGTGTTATGTCATTTCCACTGGAAAAAGAATCAGTGGGCTGCATCTGTAAATCATAAGTGAATCATTGTGGCATTGTTGTAGCCCCTCCCATAGCCACCAATGTCAGTGATTTCATCTTCTGGACCAACAATGATACCATGATTGTGCCACCCTTTTTTCGAAATGCAGTTTGATTCAGCACTAGCATCAGATCTGTGGGAAAAAGATATTTGATTGTGCGGTTAAAGACCTGGTATTTATTCTTGGAGGGCTGATTGTAGAATTACAAACAGGGAAGCACATGGATATGAAAGTCAGGTTATGGAAGGAGGAGTACAGTATAGGATATCAGTAGCAATGAACACAAAGGTTTGTACAACTGCTGCGGCCAAGTGTGGCCACGATATGCCCTAAATGCTACAATACCCATAATAATAAAGAGGTTGATGCAGTTATGTCAGGTAAAAATACAAATCAGAGTCTGCAAATAAAAAAGGATGATATATTTACAAGCCAGTTTCCATATGAATTATGTTTACACTCACTGACACTGCTGCACACAATGTCCTCTGAAAAGGTTCAGTGCTAAAACAGTAACTGGTGGTGCTGTGGTATGCTGTCACAAAAAATATAACACACATGAGGCTAATTTGCAGGGCATGGCCCAGGTTGCACAGTGTTACATCATTTGCCAGATGTCGTAAAAATTTGATATGAAGATGTAGACTGTATGCAGTAGCCATGTCTGAAAATGTCAAGAAATGGGACAATGGTTTATCCCAATGGGTTAAAGAGCCCCCCCCCCGCCAAAAAACAAAAAACAAAAAACAAAACTGCTTGTGCGTTGATGTTAAATGTCATTACTAATATGTTGAAAGTGTCGTTGAATCCCATTCCTGGTTTTTGTAGGATGCTCCACTATCTGGGTTGCACCACATGTAGCCTATTTTAGTGATCTGTGATTGCATGTTTCTTATTTTTTACTATTTCGTTTTTTACATTGATAGGTTTGTAAACATAAATACTTATCACAAAACAGATACTGTGGAAGCACTTTACAGCATTACTCAGCTGATATTCCATAGCCAGATTTTGTGTTTTGGTTCTTTTTGTCCCTGATTTCAACACAAGCAGCTCTGGCCTGATACTGTTTTCTTTATGTGTTCATTTTAGGTCACAATGTGAATGTCCAACATCAGTTCATCCAATGATTGAGACCAGCACACCAACCATGTTTGACAGAACTGAACAGGCACACTGCACTGTGTGCTGCTGCACTCTGGCCAACAAAATCCTCATGGTGCTCTTCATGGTTCTACTGATTTTTGCCACCTTGTTTGGGAATCTGGTGACTCTGGCAGTGGTGCTGGGAACCAAACATTTCCATACACCGCAGGGATACTTGAAGGCATCCCTTGCTGTGGCTGATCTGGCAGTGGGGATATTTGTGGTCCCACTGTCCGTTTATGCGGAGGTTTATCTCATGGTAACTGACTCAGCACCGGAGTGGACCTCATACAACTCACAATCGATGAGTTTCCACCCATGCAACATCATCGGCCCCATCTTTGCTGGGTGCACTTTGGTCTCCATTACAACAATTTTCCTTCTGACAATCGAGCGGAGCATCGCTGTGCTCAGGCCTTTGCACAAGGACTCCGTGATTACCCGTAAAAGGACCACAATCCTCATTGTCCTCTCTTGGGTAGGAAGTTTCTTCTTGGCTGTGTGCCCGATGGTTTTCAGCCGTGAGATTGCTTTGGAGTATAACGACTGCAGCCGGATGTGCAACTATGCCCTGGGGACAATCGGCAAGTTCCCCAGCCAGGCCTGGAACATCCTCCTCCTCTTCCCTGCATTTGACTTTACCCTTCTTGGTGGCACTGTGGTTATTAATATCATCTCTCTTTCCAGTATCCGGCAGCATTCAAGACGCAGGAAACACTTGGCTGAGACTGAAGGCCAAAGCACAACCAAACCCACATTCTCAGACATTAAAGCAGCCAAAACCATCGGGACTCTAACTGTGGCTTTCACTGTATCGTTCACTCCAATAGCTGTCTTTGTGGTTGGGAATGTTTTGGGGAATAAATGGTGCAACTTTTCCTTTTTGGCCTTCTGGATTTTGGCCACCAACAGTTGCTGGAATGTCATTATTTACAGCGTGAGGGATCAGAAGTTCAGGCTGCGGGCACATAAACTCCTGATGCCTTTTCATAGAAAAAACCACCAAAACTTAAAATCACCAGGGATCAAAGACCAACATTAAACATGAGGAGGACAGCGTCATTTAGATGTTTGTTCAGACACATTGTGAGTCTCTTAAGAGACATATCTGCATGTCTTGTGCGTTGCTGTTGTGAAATTACAGTTTATTTTTACATCAGTAAAAAGCATGGAGTGTTTCCAGATTGCAGATGTATCTTTCTGTGGGCATTTGTCTTGTTCTGTGAAATATATATTTAAAAAAAACTGAAGCCTGTTTAAATTATTGGAATGATGGTTTTCCTGAGTGTAATCAATTAAAACCTGATGAAAACACAAAGTTTGTGCATGTTATATTTGGATACCGCAATTAAAATGTCTTCTTTCAGCATCAGAGTTGTTAGTAAGACAGATGAGTTTTAAGTATTTCTATATATTATTTCAAATGAGATACTTCAAGATTATGTGATCAAGCCTTAGAATATACAGCAGGGGTGCCAATTTAGTTTCATTCAAGGCCCCACTGAGAATCACATCAAAGGCTAGACATGCAGCATTAAGTTTGTTGACATGCTTTAATGTAATCAAAAATGGACATCTCATATGGCTTTTTCTTACTTTCTTTACCCTTTATAACATTTGGTCAACAAAAAGATCTTTGATCATGTGAGATACAGCTGAGCCTTCTGCCATGAAACTACTTCTGTATCACGATCACTCTGAGAGTGGGCTCAAAGAAACATACTCTGCTATAATCTCGTACCTCTTTTTACTTTGGCAACTAAAAAAGACAACGGCCTCTCTTCCACACTCTGTGACTCCGTATCATTGCTGGTGTGTGCATTCAAACATCAAAGTGACAAAGAAAATGTTCTTTAAAAACAGAAATTGTTGCCATGGCAAATGGATTTCAAACGCTTTTACATTTGGTAAAGATGTAGGCTTTTACTTTTTAGTTGTATTCTGAATTACTTAGCTTGAAGCTACTGGGCAGATGTGCCTGTCTGTTATGCTGTGCAGACTTTTTGCTACAAATGGTCAGACTAAATTTAAATCTAAAATGAGTTACTGGCCAGATTAAAACCTGCAAAAGGCTGGATCCAAAACCTGCCTTACAGTGCATACTACAGTTTAAAAATATTTATTAATATGCTATAAACTCCTCTACGAATTGCCACCTTATTGTGGTGGAAGGGTTTGTGTATTCCAATGATCCCACGTTGTCTGGGGGTTTGTCCCCCTGGTAGGGTCTCCCATGGAAAATTGGTCCTGGGTGAGGTGTCAGACAAAGAGCGATTCAGAAGACCCCTATGAAAACGTCACCAAGGGAACTGTTTAGCCTGTCCAGGATAGGATTACTGGGGCCCCACTCTGGAGCCAGGCCTGGGGAAGGAGCTCAAGGGAGAGTGTCTGGTGGCCAAGCATCAGCCCGTAGTGCCCAGCCAGGCATAGCCCACTGAGACGACACGGGCCTGCCCTCATGTAGGCCCACCATCTGCAGGAGGTGACGTAGGGGTTGGGCGCAGTGTGTGTTGGGCAGTGGCTAGGGGCGGAGACCCTGGTGGACCATTCCCCAGCTATTGAGACTGGCTATTGGGACATGGAATGTGACCTTTCTGGTGGGGAAGGAGCCTGAGCTAGTGCATGAGGTTGAGAGATACTGGCTAGATATAGTTAGACTCACCTCAACTCATGGCCTGGGCTCTAGAACCAGTCTCCTGAAGAGGAGCTGGACTCTGTTCACATCTGGAGTTGTCCTCAGTGAGAGGCAGTGAGCTGGGGTGGGTATTCTTGTATCCCCTCGGCTTGCTGCCTGCATGTTGGAGTTTTCACCGGTAGAGGAGAGGGTCGCTTCCCTGCGCCTTCGGGTCAGGGAACGGGTCCTGACTGTTGTTTGCACTTATGCGCCGAATGACAGTTCAGAGTACCCACCTTTCTTGGAGTCGCTGAGCAGGGTGCTTGAAGGTGCTCCATCTGGTGACTCCATCGTCTTACTGGGAGACTTCAAGGCTCATGTGGGCAATGACAATGAGAACAGAAGGGACGCAATTGGGAGGAACAGCCTGTCTGATCTGAACCCAAATGGGGTTCTGTTATTGGACTTCTCTGTAAACCACAGTTTGTCAATAACAAACACCATGTTCGGACATAAGGATGTCCATAAGTGCACGTGGTACCAGGAGATCCTAGGTTGCAGGTCAATGATTGTTTTTATATTCATATCATCAGATCTGTGGCCATATGTTCTGGATCCTCTGGTGAAGAGAGGAGCTGAGCTATCAACTGATCACCACCTGGTGGTGAGTTGGATCGGGTGGCGAGGGAAAATGGCGGACAGGTGCAGCGCACATAAACATATTGTGAGGGTGCGCTGGGAAAGCCTAGCAAAGGCCTCAGTCCGTGAGATCTTCAACTCCCACCTCCGGCAGAACTTCAACAGAATTCTGAGGGAGGCTGATGACATTGAGTCTAAATGTACCATGTTCCGCACCTCCATTGTTGAGGCTGCTGCTCAGAGCTGTGGCTGCAAGGTGGTTGGTGCCTGTTGTGGTGGTAACCCCCAAACCAGATGGTGGTCACTGGGGGTGAAGGGAGTCATCAAGCTGAAGAAGGACCTCCTTAACCTTTTATTTACGACAGGCCTGCCGGTGGGCCCGTTAACTTTAAAGGTGCTGCCATTTGCGGACTTTTATCGTAATAACCATATATTGGGTGTGAAGAACAATTTCTCAGCTTTCTGAAACCGTTTGAATTTTTTTCCAATAGGACAAACGGTTGCGTAATTACGGTAATTCAAAGCGCTTTTGATCATGTCTCAGCGGTCATATGCTCGGGATTAACCAGCTGTTCATGGCAACTAATGGCAGGTAACAGGTGCATCGGAGCCAATCACCACTGTTAAAGGGTTAAGCCCACTCTTCAGGCGGTGGCCTCCAGCTCGCAGTGGAATGGTTTGCAGCCGAGTGTGAAGCACCTGACATGAGAATTAGCACCTCTAAATCTGAGGCCATGGTCCTCAGCCAGAAAAGGGTGGACTGTCCACTCTGGGATGAGTTGCTGCCCCAGGTGGAGAAGTTCAAGTATCTCAGGGTCTTATTCATGAGTGATGGGACAAGGGAACGTGACACTGACAGATAGATCAGGGCTGCATCTACAGTGATGCAGACGCTGCACCGATCTGTTGTAGTGAAGAGGGAGCTGAGCGTGAAAGCAAAGTTGTCGATTTACCGGTCGATTTATGTCCGGGCATCAGACTAGGATGCCTCCTGGGCGGTGTTCCGGGCATGTCCAGAAGGAGGCCCCGAGACAGACCCAGGACACGCTGAAGAGATTGTATCTCTTGGCTGGCCTGGAAACGCCTTGGGGTCCTCCTGGATGAGCTGGCGGAAATGGCTGGGGAGAGAGAGGTCCGGGCTTCTCTCCTTAGGCTGCTGCCCCTGCAACCCGGCCCCAGATAAGCAGAAGAACATGGATGGATGCTATAAACCAACATCAAGCCACAGTAAGATACATTGCTATACTGAGTCTATTAATGGTGCCACCTAAGACATTATAAGAAGTTCTATTACCATTTCAAAGCTGAGTGTTGTTAAAAGCATAGGTTGTTTTCACCACTGACAATATTTTTTGCCACCTACAAGTCAAAATTTCAAATTGGAAAATTTGGACTTATTAAATCAGACTTATCAAGTTGAAATTTTGAGATAATAACTGCAGCTTTCCTTTGACTAGTTTAAAGACTTTTTTAGGGTATAGGTTTCACTATCAAGTATGGTTGGAAGAACAACTTTATGGTTAAGTTCGCAGATGACACAGTGGAGGCTGGGGGACATGTCAATGTCAACACCTTAACTTTCCCACAATTTGGGACAAATAAAGGATTATCGTATCTTAAATAGTAATTACCTAAATAAAGAATCAAAGCTTAAACACACACACGCACACACACACACAAGTTGCCTAAACCAAACAAAATAGGAAGGGTATGTTATGAGTGAGAAATCCTGCACCATTCCCACTTCCTAAAACCAAAAGTAAGGTTAGGCCACTCTAGACAGTTGATATCTATAGTGTGCAATATTCTTAGCATAAATGCTTGGTATAATTACTAAAACAAACAGCAAATTAAATTAAAACCATTTAAAACAGTGTACATTAAGCGGTATTAGCCTAGCATTAGCCATGCAGTAGCCTAGGCCAATGATCCACAGACTAAGCAGCAGTCTGGCCTGGAGATCTGAAAACTGCAGTGATAAGTATACTTAACAAACATACAAAAGGTATCTCAAAGGGGAAATCGGTAATACGCTACTAAATTTCTTTAAGATACCTGTCCCAAGATTAGCTTTACATTCTAAAAGGTAACACAGGAAGAAATGGCTAGGTCTGCTGTGAGCTTCAGATAGGAATGATAAATGGGCCTTTCTCCTAAAGAATGAAACATAATCCTCAATGCGAATCTTCACTTCAGCTCAATAAATGACACAGTTTTCTGTGAATCTTCTCTTCAGCTGGGGGATACAAACCCCATCTCACTGTATATTTGGAAAAAATCACTGTACCTGTCACACCACCACTCTGCACCAAGGACTCCTATGTAATGGTCCAGCCTCAAACAAAGAAACCCTAATTATTTTTACCCTGCGGTTATGAAGAGAAAAAGTACTACCCAACTCTGCCTACAAGGAGCAGTGCTTACTCCGAGGTCCCACCTCTCCCAGACCCAATGCTCTGCTAGGGTGCATTTTGCATCGTTGAATTGTATCTCATGTGAGATGCATGCAAGGTGAAATGGAATAAATAAGACATCCAATAAATAAAAATCTTAATCTTTCACTATTGCATCCTCAAACATGGACCCAAATCAAGTCATCCAAAAGATAAGAGAACTTGCATGATAAAAATATAGATTTAACACTGGACTAAAGATCATGTAGTACTTAAAAGCAGCTAGATGAAAAAATTTAGGTTAGCTTGAAGTAAAACTGAAAGAAGTTGTTTGTGTGAGATCTTTTTTTTTTTTTTTTTTTTTAAAATTTTTTGTCTGTTTTTTTTTTTTTTTTTTTT
>VUQJ01020664.1:6728-18021 GCA_015108635.1 Andinoacara biseriatus | reverse complement strand
TTGCAAAAAAAAAAAAAAAAAAAACATTTGCTAGAGGCTGGCTGAAAAAGTTCTTCCAAACCAGAAACTGATGGCAAAAAAGCCAGTGCATGTGACATCAACCCCCCCCAGGTCCAGCAACTCAGCTCCACACCTAACATAAGAAGTGCAGTTGCCAGGAGAAACAGAAAAAGGGTAAGTGGATGTGACAGCTAGGCTATCTCTATCATTGCTATAGACCCGTGCTATAGTACACTGTCATTGCTGGAATTTTCCCAATCAGTCTTGGCTTGATGCATATGGTTTGAGAAATGAAGAATTTGGGGTATTACAGAAGTGAAAAAGGTTACGAACCATGAAGTACAGTGCATCCTGTGTGCCCACTTGGTCAAAAATAATATTTTTGTTGTTTCTAGGTATGATTTTCAATACATCTATGCAAAGTAGTACATTGGCAATGAGCTTATCCTTTAATGTTTGATGCCTTTAAAAGGATTAAAGAGAATATGTACAATGCATTTGTCCCATTAGCTAACATACCGGTACCATTTCTCCATTACCTATGAGCTCCAAACAGGTTCCAATACATGCTTCTAATGTTTGGCTCCAAATAGAAAAGATGGTGTCGACCATCTTTGACACACAAAGCCATTCTCTTCTTTAGTTCCCCTCCACTGCAAACGTTCATTTCCATTGTTTGCCACATCCACCTTCATATGCTGTCTATTAGATGCCAAAGATGCTGCCTTTAGTCTCTCCATTTTGCTGAAGGTGTCAGTTGGACTTATAACACCAGTCACAGCTATTTTAGAGCCTAAATTGCAGGTTTATCAGTCAGGAAATCATGGTTTGCTTTCCATTTGTACCTTTCAGTTTTGCAGTTGGTTCTGCTTTTCTTTCCATTGCTTAGTTTAACTTTTATTGCCTTTTAACCTTCACTTTCCAACCTCTATATGACACTGTGCATTGACTGAAACACACCAGCACCAGAACAACTTGAAAATAATACCTAATGTCATCAATATAAATTGGACTGGGGAAAAAAATGTATATTAAGACTTGTGTCTGAAAAACAGACTAGAAGGAACAGATGGAAAATTTGTATAGTAAAATCAAGAAGGTTGGGATCCAGCGAGGCTTCACTTCTGGGCTTATTTCTGTGTCTGTCATCTGGCCTGTATGGAGTAGCTGGTCTGCTTCCTATCACCAGCTATGTTCAGCAAAGATGCCAAAAATACCCCCTATTGTCAAATCATGGGGACAATACTGAGCATTAGGATCTCAACATTTGTGATGGCTCTCTGACAAAAGGAAATCTGAAAAGTTATTCTTCAAGATTATTTTATTGTGCAGAACTATTCCTCCTAATCCTGGGCCTGAACACAAACAGAGAAGGGCTATACTCCACTTGCTCTTCATGGATTCATCGCTCCAACCACGAGTCAGATGAATGACACATGTGGACGCATAATTTTCTGAAACTGAAGAAATTAAGGAGAATCTTCGACACACTGGCTCCAGTGCACATGGCTTCTTTAGAGAGAAACCTGTGATGCTAAAACATCAGAAAATAAATCTATACCAGACTGTAAATCAACAACTTGAGCATTTGTTGACAGCCTCCGACCTTGATACTCTCTGTCTTTGCATGTCGTTATTTGATCAAGACTATAAAGGCTAACCTAGATAAAGGTGGTATAGTGGGTGCAGTATATTTGGACTTGCAAAAGGTGTTTGACACAGTAAATCGTGCAATACTTATCAAAAAGCTTTTACAATTTCAGCTTTCTGCAAGCATTTTAAATTGGATAAAATTCCATTTAGCCAGTCATACTCAGTGTGTTCAAATCATAAGAGTCATTACAAGGATTTATCCTAGGGCCTCTATTATTCAGCTTATGTATGACCTTCAAACAGTGTGATTGAAAATCTTTAAATCCTCATGTATGCGGATGACATAATCATCTTCACACATGGGAGTGCTGCTGATCAAGTAGCCAGAAAGTTATGTCATGTTATGGGAAAAGTGTCAACTTAGCTTACAGCCTCATGTCTCACACTGAACATTGATAAAACCATAACAATGCACTTTAAGAGAAAATATCAACAGAAGTAATTTCCAAATATTCTTGTGAACAGTCACAACATAAAGATTGTTGATGAAATAACATATTTGGGTAGTACTATAGATACCATGCTTAGTTTAAAGAAGCTGCTCAAAAAAATTTGTAATATACTCAACCATAATATAGTCACCTTTTGACAAATCCTACTAGTTTATGAGAGAACCAGCGAGTGTATTTTAATGCCATTATATTTTGTCATTTAACTCTTGCTGGTCTCAAGCGAGCGTTACAACATTGAAACCAATCAAATCACTTTATATTCAAGCCTTAAAAGTTCTTGATAGGACACCAAGGCATATTCTTCATTGTAAAATTATTCGTGTATACAATATTTTAAACTTAAAGAATCTGTAACTCAGATATTTGACTTTTTTAAAAATTGTTCATAAAACTGTACTCCAGCCTCAGAAAATTTTTATTCAGCTTTGCTTAGAACCAGAGCCCTGAGATCAGCGGTTTGAGGCAATTATAAAGATCCTAGAAAGAAAGAAATCTACTTTCTCTCAATCTGCCTTTTCTTGTAATGCTATTAGGAAATGGAACAAGCTTCTTGAATGTCTTGAACAAACACATCTTTTAAGTTTTTCTCCCGCAATGTTAAAAGGTGGCTTTGAGAAATCAGATCTGTCAACATCAACTACCTAACAGTTTGTAATTCTTCTGAGTTTATTTTTATGGTATATTTTTTAGATATATTTGATATTTATTTGTGTTGGTAATTGTTACATGTGATTAGGGCATTGTGTTAGAATCTATGTGGTTTTGAAGCAACCACATACATTTTGGTTCAGCTGTAGTCTGTTATGCTGAATTGCCAATTTGCAATTGTATTAGCAGACTTTCTTCCTTGATGATGATATTTTGCATATTCTTATTTGTTGTTTGTTGTCAGGGACTCGAAGTCTGATTAATAATCTAATCAGACTTCGAGTCAATCAAACATGTCTGCCTAATTGAGACCCGAGTGCCTGTCGCGCCAGCAAGAGCTCTAACTTTTTACAGAGCATTGGTTCAGATGTCAGTGCAGAAGTGAAGAGTTTTTTTACAAGATTGCAACTGAATCATAAGTGAGCTTAGGCTGACAGGAGACAGTGGCAGGGAGAACAAGAGGCAGGCTGATGGGTGCTGTGAGTGACACAGGCTGAATTAGCTGTTCATGAGACAGCTGACATAGACACTGTGGTAAGTTGAGTGGTGCATAGTTGGGCTCAAGAGTTTGCAGCCTGGTTGGTGATAAATAGTCCTCAAACACAGAGGAGAGAAGCATTACTACTGCATGGGTATCACACAACAAACATCTCCAATAATCACTAAGTCCTCCACGTAAGTATTTTTTAGAGCATGAGTGGAGTCCAATATACTGTGGGTGTTTCTGATATTTGATCTGTTCAGTGTTGGATTAATTAACTCAGCCAAACTGTAAATGAAATCTTTGAGATGTGAGGAAACTGGATTAATGGGTTGAGTCACTCTAAGTTTGTGTTCCAGTGGGTGGTGGGAGTCAAAGAGTAGGTACTGGTCTGTATGTGTGGGCTTTTGGTAAACTTCAGTGTTGAGGCTTTCATCTCCCTTAGTAAGAACAGCACAGGCCAGGAATGGTAACCTATTATTCCTGGTTACCTCCCTGGTAAACCCCATGTATTCATCCACTGAGTTGATGTGGCGAGTGAAGGCTTCTCCTTCTTGGGTTTTGATTTTGACCCAGCTGTCATCCACATATCTGTACCAGTGGCTAGGTGCCATCCCTTTGAAGGAGCCAAGAGCTTTACTTTCCACTTACTCCATGTTGGCTACAATGGATGACACTGAGGAGTCCATGGTGCATCCATGATTTTGTCTGTAGAAAAATTGTTGCATTTGAAATATGTTGTGGTAAGGCAGAGGTCTAACAGTGTACAAATCTGATCTGGGGTAAAGCATAACCCTAGAAATGCTTTCTCTTGCTCTCCACTGCCTCAGTTGTAGGTGAAAAGTGAAACCACATGAAAGGACACAATGGTTTCATCTGGATTCAGTGCAAGATTACAAATCTTGTTGGTAAAGACTGTGGAGCTTTCAATGTGATGGGGTGTGTTGCTTACAAGCAGAGATAAGATGGTGGGGAGGTGCTTGGAAATGTTGTAGGTTACTGAGTTTATGCTGCTGCTGATGGGCCTGAGTGGGACGCCATCTTTGTGGATCTTTGGAAGTCCATGAATGCATGGTGTGTTTCTCCAGGGTAAAGATGGAAGTAAGTAGGGTGGTCAATGGCCTTTTCCTTTGTCAAGGTGTGGTATGGAACAGATGACTTTTTTTCTTGTAGTTCCTTGTGGGATCTCGTTTTAAGACCTCAGAAGTGTCGTTGTCACTGAGGAGTGTAGTAATTTTGGTGTGGTAATCAGTTGAATTCAGAACAATGGTGCACCTCCCCTTGTCAGCTGGTAGTATGGTGATGTTTTGATCCTTACCCAGGGCTGTGATGTCCCTCTTTTCTTGAATAGTGAGTTTGTTATTTGTTCAAAAACCTGGGTCTATCTGCCTTTTGAGAACTGAAGCAGCCAGTCAGATGAGAGATGAAACGCCTTCAAAAAACTTAAAGAAGTCCAGTTGGCTTTTTGAAAGCTCCAGAAGCTACTATGATCTGGATGACTAAAAACTTACACAGACATCTGGAAAAGAGTTTTCCTGTAGGGAGAAAAGAAGTTTCACAATTCCACACCTTTTGAAAAGCAGCCAAATCCTCTGTTTCATTACAATCTTTATATTCTATACTGTTAAACTTAAAACAGTCACACCTCTATCTTCTATCCATTTTATTTTTCCTACTTAGTAGGAAGTCCATGTTTGCACGAAAATTAGAAACTGACTTCTTTTTTAAGCATATGAAAAACTAAGCTTTCAGTTTTTTATTGGTTGTGCTCATCTTCCACCTCAATGTGTGACTTTTCAGTCAGGAACATTTGTTAGTCAGGGGAAGCCATTCCTCATTAAAACATCTAAGAGTCGCTTCTCCATTACATCAATTTCTTGTTCCGTAGGGTAACAAGGCTTTAAACAAAGCAACATGCACCACTTTCTTCTCCATAGCATTATAGTTTAAAGGCTTCCACCTGTATGTGCAACAACCCTGTGTGAACTGAGTCACGCGAGTGCTGGTTTCTCTGCTTTGAACAATTCATGGGATAGGAGCCATACACTGTCTTTTTCCTGGAATTGTTGATCTCGGTGAGCTCTTTGTCAGCGTTTTGTGATGTTCGGCTGTGGTTCAAACCCCTGTTACCTCAGAGCACAATAAATTATGTTGGAACAATAGAACAAGCCACTTTATCTCAGACTGAATATTTTTTAAAACATTGTTTTTTATTGTGTTTTCCATTTATAACACAAAAACATATAACCAAAACTTTACGATATTCACTAAAATTCAGCTTTCCCTTCTCAATGGCCCTTGTGTTATTAGATATCTACCCTTTTTATCTTTATTAACATTAGTCACGTTTATCAAAACTGACTTACAGTGCTTAACAAATTTATTAGAACACCACCCAATGTAAGGTTTATGCCACAGCTGTGCTAAATTAACATTACTGGTAATTATCAAGATTTTTTTTATGTTTCTATAATGGTCAATCCACCAGTATGCACAAGCTCTTTAATCAAAATATTATTTTAATGCTAAAATATATTTACTGTCAGTATCCATGAATTTTCAAATTTACAATTTTACTAAATAGTAAAGCACATTAATGTTTTTGATTAAGATGTGAAGTTATGTGTTCTTGTGGTCTTGAACAGAAAAATTCGTTTTAGTGGTTGAATGTTATGATTGATTAATTTCTGACTTCTCAGAGAAGTATAGTGTGCTGGCTCAAATTTGGGTATATAAATTCAGTTTATTTGCCTAATAAATAACAATATAATTCTAAGTTTTAAACAGGCTTTTGACAGATTTCTAAATATTTTTATTTTCTTTGTTTTTATGACAGGTGGTTTAATAAATCATTATTCCCTTAGCTTGTAATTTAAAGAGGGCCATGAACACGTTACTCTGCCATCTTCTCTTCATTCTGATACCTTCCTCTGTTAACATATGAATCTCAGTGATTCAAATTTAGCATCAAACTCTTTAATTCTTTTCATGATCTGTTTGTCTTTATTTTTTTGCATATCTCTGAAGTTACACAATACACACCTGAATAATTCTTCGTGACATTAAAAAATATAAACCAACTGCCTGGGAGCATAATAAACTTGGGTGTAGTAACCAACAATACTTTTAGCAGACATAGACTACTGGGAGTTCAAATACAGCCAGGCAGTGCCACAAAGTGGAGACACCCCCAAACACACCTCCAGGCTATTTGACCAAGAAGGAGGTTGATGGAGTGTTGCGTCAGATGACCTGGCCTCCACAATCACCTGATCTAAAACCAGCTGAGATGGTTTGGGATGAGTTGGACCGCAGAATGAAGGCAAAGCAGCCAACAACTGCTCGGCACCTCTGGGAACTCCTTCAAGACTGTGGGAAAACCATTTCAGGTGATTACCTCATGAAGTTGATTGAGAGAATGCCAAGAGTTTGCAAAGCTGTAATCAAAGCAACAGGTGCTTTGAAGACTCTAAAATTTAAAACATATTTTGGTTTGTTTAACACTTTTAAGTTTACTACATGATTCCTGATGTGTTCTTTCATAGTCTGGATGACTTCACTATTAATTTACAATGTAGGAAAAATATATATATTTGAGTTGATTTATTCATTGGAGTATACGCCTGGCATTAAATATGAAATTAAGATAATCACCATCAGAAAATCTACTCACTGTCTGTTTGATAAGCTTTAGACCTCTGGAAGGAAATGAACCAGGCTGTTCATTAATCAATTTAATTAGTCACTCTAATTGAGCCCTGAGTGCCTCTCCAGCCAACAGCAGCTGTGGCAGTGGAGTCAAGTTTAATCTCAGAATTTCAACTAAAAGAAGTTGGTTATTAATCAAAGAAACTTAAGTACTTTTTTTTTAGAAAGAATCTTTGTTAGTGTGTTTTTAACTTTACTCATCAAGATTGTAGATCTACACAAGGCTGGAATGCATTAAAAAACCATTAGCAAGAAGCTTAGTGAAAAGGTGGAAACTGTTGGGGCAATTATTTGGATATGGAAGAAACATAAAATAGCCATCCATCGGTTTGGAGCTCCATGCAAGATTTTGCCTCATGGGGTGAGGATGAATATGAGAAATGTGGTGGGTCAGCCCAAAACTACACGGGAGGAGTTTATTAATGATCTGAAGGCAGTTGGGATCACAGCACCTGCAAGGTCCCCCTGCTCAAGAAGGCACATGTACAGCTCCCCATAAAGTTTGGGGTTCAGTTTAAAATTTTGGTGATCACTTTCAGAGCCATCCATGGTCAGATGCCTCCGTACGTCAGTGAGCTACTACAACCATACATAACATCTAGATGCTTGAGGTCTGCTGATCAGTGCTTGTTGGCAGTACCTAAATCCAGGTTAAAGACAAAAGGTGACATTGCTTTTGAGGTTGTAGCCCCCAAGTTGTGAAGCTCACGTCCACTGGATTTAAGATCTGTGGACACTGTTGATACCTTTAAAAAGAAACTGAAGACCCACTTGTGCAGGCTTGTTTTTATTTAGCTTTATCTATTTTATACAATTTTAATTGCTGCATTTGATTCTGTATTGTAAAGCCCTTTGTGAATTCTGCTGTGGTAAAGCACTATATAAATAAACTTTTACTTACTTACAGGCCATCTTCAGTTTGCCATTGAATGTGTAACTGATTCAGAGAAGGCTTGGAAGAAAGTGCTGTGGTCAGAATAAACCCACTGTGTTTGGAGGAAAAGAAATACTCAGTGTGGCCCAAAGAACACCATCCCCACAGTCAAGCACGGAGGTGGAAACATTATTCTTTGGGGCTCTTTTTCTGTCAAACATATAGGACAACTTCACTGCATTGAAGGGCCAGTGGACGAGGCCATGCACCTTAAAATCTTGGGCAAGAACTTTCTTCCCTCTGCCAGAACCCCGAAGATGGGAAACACATTAAGGTCATAGAGTGCCCTTGCCAGTCTCCAGACTTCAATCCTATAGAAAATCTGTGGCACGAGCTAAAGCTTTGAGTTGTCGAGTGGCTGCCAAGAAACTTTCTTTAAAGAGGAGTGGGCCAAAATCCTTCCTGAGGTGTGACCAAATACAAGAGATGTTTTTAAAGTTGTGCTTGTCAGCAAGGGTTTCTCTAGCAAGTACATGTTTTGCTTGGTGAGCAAACTTTTTAAAAATTCAGCAGGGGATCAAAAAATTATTTTCCCCACTGTATCAGTCCATTTATGTGGACTCTAATTCTTTCATTCTGGGGATCAAAGAGCTTGTCTCAGCAAATTTAGTGTCCATGCTTACATCACTAAAAAGGTTCCGCTACAATATTCTCCACGCCCATTTTTTAATGTGACTGCTATCATTCAGAATTCAGATTACTAGCATGTTAATGTTAAATGTCATGGTTGGGTGCCTGAAGTAGAATCCAAGGCTGTTAAACTGCTGCTTGTGCAGAATAATTTTGAATATATAAGCTTCTATGACCCCTCTGTTGTCATTTTCTTAAAACATATTTTATACTGTACTGTCAGCTGTTATCCTAATTAGAATTAGTAAAAGAAAGGATTTTTGGAAGTTTCTGATTTGGCAAGAAGTATTTTGACTTTGAGAAATATTTGACGTTTTGTTCATTAGTGTGTGTGTGTGTGTGTGTGTGTGTGTGTGCGCGTGTGTGTCAGCTCTCCCAGCAGCACAGTAATCAGTGCAGCAGGGTGCTCTGTTGAGGAGCATTAGAGCAGCTTGTGTCGATATGGATTTAGTGTCACAGCACTGAAGCTGCACAGACGCCTCACTCCCCGTTCACAGCCAACAGCAAGAACCAGATTTAGCTGCTCCAACCTGCCTCTAACACAGGCTTCATCGAGCTTTAAGTTCGAGGTTCAGCAAATACCAATCCCCTTTTTTGGCTTAAGCACATTCCCAATCCAACCCAAATGTTCTGTTTTAAGAAATATCACAAAAACCTCTTTTTTTTTTTTCCAAGTCAGTCATGTGTTAACTCAAAAGCCAAACTGAAAAGGGTTTGCTTTAAACAATGTAAGCCTAATTTTCAGCAAGTCTGACAAAGCTAAAATCAAACCCTGAAAATGTAGAGCAATAAAAAAAGAAAAAAATAACTAATATATACACAGATTTTTCAAGTCAAGTTGGATTCACTAAATTCTCTTAACTGCCTAAAGTGGTCATTCATTTACTAATTAGTTTCATTTGAACCTGATGAATTACAGAGAAAACCCAACAGTCAAAACGACCCCCTATGAGCAAGCACTTGGCGACAGTGGGAGGGAAAAACTCTTTTAACAGGAAGAAACCACCGGCAGCACCAGCCTGATGGAGGGACAGTCTTCTGCTGCAACCATTTGCTGCTGAGGGGAGAGACAGGACAAAAGAAATGCTGTAGAAGAGAGCCAGAGATTAAATGCAGCGTGGTGGATAAACAGAGTAAAAAAAGGTGAATGAAACAGTAGATTTTTGTCCAAATGAGGACTAGAATGTGGAGGTAATGTGAACGGGCAGTGAGATATTGTCAGTGAGGAACTGAGCAAAAAATGAACAAAGAGCTGTAGTTTGGCATATGTGTGTGTACATAGAAACCAGGATGAGCAAACAAAAAGATCTAAATTTGTATCCTAAATGTTTCTACTGCTGTTGCTGATAGAACAATAAGACAGAGAAATGCAGAAATAATACAGGGGTTAATTATCTGATGAGTGTCAAGTTTGCCTGCCAGGATCTGGTGGGAAATGAAGGAGTACCAAACCTCCTGAGCTCCATACAACCAGGCAGACATGCAGTCACATAAAAAAGGAAAAACGGGAACAAGGATTGGGAGGAAAACAGAGAGGATCTGCAACTGAAGTGATGCATAACGTTTCTAACTTTGTGAACATGTGAAGGCTTTAAGCTTTATATATATACATGTGAATTAAACTAACTTCAACATGAAGTGCCTTTGGTGGCAGGTATGAAATTTAACAATCTTTCCATATTTGTTCTGATGTGATGAACAATAAGTAGTAAGAACATAAGTAGATACAGTGGATACAGCATTTTATTACCTGGGCAACCAGCATGTTTTGGTATTTGATAGCCATTTTATTCTAGCCAAAAGGTTTTAACAGTAATACATATTTCTGCAGTGAAGAGGAAAACTGCCTTATGCTTTTAGCTTACCAATGAAGCAAAACTGAAAACGGGACCAAAAGTTGACAGGTATATTAATGAAAATTGGTAAGAAATGAAGATGTACAATTGCTGAGGCATAACAGATCAGAACGCAATAACAGCAGTGGTGGTGAACTAAATCAGTAAAGCTGTGGAGCAGACAGCTAAATAGTAAGCTGAAAGTTAATTTACACTCCATAAGGTGAGCAGAGCCAAAGGCTGCTTGCACCACTAATGATTTTTCTTTGCAAAATTGCAAGAAATCTGAGAAAAGAGAATCAGAAGAATTATTTTAAATCATCCAGTTGTGCCCCTCAAGGACAAATCTGTCCATATGAGTCACTCTTGCATAAAGTCTGTTATATATAAATCCTGTTTACACCAGAAGTCTCCAACTGCACTTAGGAGTTTTAGCTCTATGACATTTCCACAGAAGCTGAGGGGCTCTGAAAGGTGGTCTTATTGTTTGTATTATAGTGTAGCAAGAAGAAAAAAAAAAACTTACCATCCGAATAACTGTTTTTGACTGAAGCTCACTGTAAACAGAAAGCAAAGCGCTAAATAATTCATCCGCTTTTTCCTTTTCAGGGTCGCAGGGGGGCTGGAGCCTTTCCCAGCTGGCATGGGGCGAGAGGCAGGGTACACCCTGGACAGGTCGCCAGCCTGTCGCAGGGCCAACACAGAAACACAGACAACCATTCACACTCATCCTCAACTATGGGCGATTTAGAGTAACCTAACCTAACCCCAGTAAGTGCATGTCTTTGGACTGTGGGAGGAAACCGGAGTGCCCGGGGAAAACCCACACAGACACGGGGAGAACATGCAACTGACACACTGGGAAGAGCAGATAGAGAACCACAGCTAAGCACAGTATATCACTCTTAAGCTTGAGATGGACCTGGCTGTGCAACCACTGACTGCTGTTGTG
>VUQJ01020662.1:14931-29141 GCA_015108635.1 Andinoacara biseriatus | reverse complement strand
CACCAATAATTTCATTTTTCCAGCCGTGTCATTTCTTCATGTTCAGCTGCCGGATCTCGTCCACTCTGTTGCGGTGCAGCTGGAAGGCGGGAGTGACCCAGCGGCCACACGAACACTGATCCCCACACCAGCTGAAGGAACCCAGCTTACAGTTACACTTAGGACACAGCAGCTACACACACACACACACACACACACACACACACGGAGAAAAAATAAACAAAACTAGTAAATTAGCAAAAGGTGATCATCTCAAACATTCATATTTGCTCAAAAGTCTGATTTAGTGCTTATTAGCAGGTTCTCAGAGAAAAATGACAAGTTTGTTAAAAAGGAAACACGTTTGAATTATTGTCTGATTTGAGCTTTTGTAACAAATAAAAAAGATTGAAATTGAAAATTCATTTGTATGTGTGTATGGAGGTAAGTTTGTATTACCTGCCCATCCATCACTCCCAGTAAGGCTTGTTCCATCCACTGCACTGGCTCAATGAAGTATGATGTGCACTGGACTTGTCCTGTATAATACATGAAAGGCTACAAGTTCAGTCACTGTGATTACTCCAGGAGGCTCTTTCTACATAGAGGATAATTAACCTCTAAAGTATATATGTGTGTGCTGTGAAGCCAGTTTGAAAAAGTCAGGCTTTCCTGTCACTCCTGCATTACCACTATTGAAGGAAAGATTGGTAAACTTGAAGGGATTGAAAAGATCAAAGTTGAGAAGTGCATGTAGGTCTGACACGCTCTCACATAATTACTAACATATGGAGATAACTTTACTTTTTTAGAGAATTTATATATTTATATATTTTAAACTAAATTAAATGAAGTTTAAGCAGTGTGAAGGAGGCTTGGTAGCAAATCAGAACCAGCCATAAAATGATATTTTTGAATCTTCTGCATCACTAACTGAATATATGTCAGTTCCTGTGGTAACAGGACCTACACAGTTTGTACCACTGTAACTACTGCGCTTAGTGTACAGCAGGTCTGCATATATAACATTTCCTCTCCTGTAAATCTATATTACTATTAGAGCATATTGCCATCAAAAGAACCAGTGAAAATATGGCACTGCAGCCAATTTCAAATTAAAACATCTTAAAATCTGGCTAATCGGTTTGTCATTGTAACTCTGCCAGCCAAAAAATGAACATGGGGGGGGGAAAAATCATTTAAATGTTAAAAAAAACTGAAAACTGATATTTACAGTAATTTATTGAGTGAATGTTCTTCTTACCTGTAAGGTTACTGGCCTTCTTGTGACTGAAGGCTGAAGCTCCTTCTCCTACCAGATGACTGAGAATACTGGAGCCACGAAACAGAGTGCGTCTGCAGAGGAGATGGTGGAGGTTACAGCCTGCAGAAGCTGCAGCTCTAACTGGCACACCAGGCTGATACCATACCCCCCCAAACATTCCTTAGGCAGGTTTCCCATCATCAGCTGCTGTGACTCATTCTATTAAACTGTGGACTGTTGAGGTAAGAAATGAAATTATCAGCTTAATCATGTTTTTTTTTTCCTTCATTCAGCCTCCAGCTCTCACCTGCACTTCCTGCATCGATAGGATGCTTCAGAGGTGCTGGAGTGGGCAGGGTCAACAGCAAACAGCTCCCTGGGTACCCTCTGCAACTCTGCTCAGACACACACACACACACACACACACACACACAAACAATCATAAGGGAAACATATGGAAAATAATGAGAAGTGTTGAGGTGTTGAACTATAATCTCAGAATGTGTGTGTGTGTGTGTGTGTGTGTGTGTGTGGTTACCAGGGTATTTTTCAGTGATCTTGGTCAGTCTGTACTGTTTGTACAGAGGATTGGAGGTATCCACTTCACACTGCATGGCTTCATACAGACACAACTGCTCCTCAAAGCCACTGTTGACCCTAAAACACACAACCTGCATATGAGTATGTCTGCTTTTTTTTTTTTTGCAATATGTCCTACATTACCTCAAACTGAACTTTAAGCTACTTCACATACTCAGGATAAGTTGGCTTATGTTTGCAGTGTATCACAATCTGTGTTACCTAAACAAACTTTAGCTTGTGGCGTTGAAACACACACTTACTGTACATCTGGTGTGACACTCTTCAGTCTGTTATAAGCATCAGTGAATCCCAGTTTGTATCTCTTCATTAGATAAGCAGTCACTATGGCGGCACTGCGACTCCTCCCAGCCTGGCTACAACACACACAAAGCCATGTTTTCGGTTTGCCACTTAACAGGGTTGTTTCACATTTCCTCACATTATGCAAACAGCTTGTTACACAACCTGAAGTAGAATAAATGCAGAAATTTAAACTATCAAATTACCAACCAGCTATTAAAAATATAGATTTAATATATACACACACAAGTGTATACAAGCGCCAATAAATAAATAAATAAATAAATACTGATGTCTGACCCTTACCAGTGAACCAGTGCAGCCCGGCCACCATCCACAGCCTCTTTAATGAACAAGAAGCTGGAGTCCATGTGACTGAGGAGGTCAGAAGTCACTTCATCTAAAACATCAATCCACTTACTAACAAAGCCTCCACCACCAGGAAGCAGCGGGCTGGGGTCTACAGAGTCTACAGACAGGACAGCGGTGATGTTCGCATCGGCCAGTGCCTGGCTGTCATTGAGGTCGGCCGCAGTGCCGATGTACAGCCCGGGGTCCACCTGGATCATGACCGCAGAGACAGCCTGTCGCTGATGTCTGTGCAGAAAACAGGGCCAGGGGTAACATTAGGAAGTCGTGTATGCCTCCAGTCATTCTTCCAAGCATCAACAACACAAACTAGAGCAGAGTGAAAGGCTGTGTCTGAAACCATATCTGCCTGATCACAGCCCAATTTTATTTTTATACGTGTGTTTACATTAAACTTAAAAATGTATGTATTTAACACATGAGCTAAGGATTTTGGACATGTTAAATTATACCTTTCTGCTTTCTTGTTTCTTTGGTAATTTTGGCGATTCATTTGTTAGATATCGATTAAAATGTGCACATTAATAAAATCAATATTAAAATACAGGAAATATTTTAAGTGTTTTTTGACAACACGGGTCTGAATGGGGTAAGAGCTAAACTCAGCAGAGTTCAACCTCCTGATACCCAAATCAGTGCTGTTAGTATTCAGCCAATAGCATCTCTATCTGTGCTGAACATACAGGATTGCTGCTTTCCCTCATTTAAAATTTGTTCATTCATGAAAAACATTTTTTTTATCTGCAACTTTAAAATCGACAAACCATCGTTGCTGTTAGTCGTAAGCTGATTTTCATTCAACGTCATGTCTCTTTGTAATGTCTCTGACACAGCAGAGTTTAAAACTGAGCTTTCACACGAACATCCACCCATTCTGACCCACTCCCTCAACAGGGTATGAAGCTCCCTCACCCGGTTAGCTGGACTCGGTATTTCCGCTGATTCTCACCTGCTTCGGCTTTTAGTCAATAACGCAGATTTAAGTGCAAGTAAGTGCCGCGAAATACGCCACAGACTCAAATATAAACCCAAAAAGTTACAGTGTGCTCTCTGTATCAGTATTTGGTTCCTGTTTTAAACTGTCCGGTCGGAAACGCAGACTTAAAAACAAATACACGTCTAAAGTTCCGGGTTTGACGCTTTCGACAGAACTTAAACAATTATTAGAAAAATAAGTATAGGAACACGATGGTGAAATCAGAAGGTGACTGAATTGTGACTGTCCTGTGTTTAAAACAAAATTATTTCACTAATCCTCTGCTGGACACATTTTACAAGATTAAAACGGCTCTCCATCATTTATTGAGTCATTTTATTAATAAATGTTTTTACTTGTGTCTCCCGCCAACCCATACTGATAATAAATCCAAAATGTATTAATAATTGAAAGATCAACTAGAAAATGCAATTAAAATTGCAACATTTATTTTAAAATGCAAAGATATCAATAACCTCCTGAGACCCAAGCTCTTGTTTGGGGAGCATTTTCGATTTCTCTTAGTTATTTGTAATTAGCGACCTAAATGTATTTAAACTAAGCTTAATTTTGGAACATGCTTTTTTTTTAAGTATGTTATGTTATCTAAGTAAAGTATATGTGTTACTTTAACAGTCCCTTGTCCCATGTGCTTTGTGTTTACTTTTGCTTCCCCTTGTCTCGTCTGTGTAATCACGTTCAGCTGTGCCCCTCACCTGTTGCCTTTTCCCTGATTACCTAGTGTGTATATACACTATTTAAGTTTAAGGGCTGACCCTAGATCAGCCTTTTCAATGGCACCGCAACCCAGCAGATGAGGGAGCGCTGTGTCACGCAGCGTTGTGTGAGCTGTAACATTGTCGGGAGGAAAAGAGTGTTCTGGAGAGTTGCTGGCTTGAAGTTCCTGTGTGCCCCTCAGTGGCCACATTTAGAGTTGTACTCAGTCAGTTAGTGAATGTCCAATAGAACATTTGGAGGCCCTAGTGAGGATATTGTGGTTACTGAGGATTTTCCAGAGATGTCCCAAGATCAGCAAACACCTTAATCACACGGCAGGTGCCTGCCCACGACGCATGACGCGGCAACCAGCCTGGATGGAGGATTACATAGACTCCCTCCTAGAACAACAGCAAGTGGCTTCAGCCACCAGGATGTCCCAGCAACAGTCACCCTGTCACAGCCTGAGGGGAGCAGAGATATGCCAGGATGACGCCTGTCACCCCTTTGCCATTTAGGTATGCTGATTCGGATGCTCAGCTTGGAGCAGGCACAAAACATTGGCAGACCCCCCTTTACTATAACACGCCTATTATACCACGGCCAAAGCATGATTCAGGAGCTGCAGCAGAAGTCCTTAATGGTCTTCACCAACTGATGGAGGAGAATCAGAGAATGGAAAGGCAGATGCTGCACCTGCAGCAGCGACTTGACGAGAGAGCTGCATCGCCAGTCCCACAACCAAGCATGGACTCTCTCATCCATTCTCCACAAATAGGGCAGGCAGCTTACCTGCCACATCCATTGCAGCAGCATGATGGCATGGAGCAGTTCCCACCCCAGCTGCCACCTCCACCAGCAACGACTTGAAATATGCCATCCCTAAGGCGGTGACGGTAGCTAGCCACAGCCACCACCCTAGTAAAAGATGACTCACTACCACCTCTGGAGCCAGATGTGATTGCAGAGCTTTACAGAGCTGGTGGGGAACTTAAAGACAAAGCAACAGGGGCCACACCCAGAACCATACTCCATACCAAAGCCACGAACCCCGACTACTGCCAGCCTCATGTACCAGCAGAGAGGGAGTCAGATTTCGGCATCCAGCAGCGTGATGTAGTCTTCCATGGTCCAAAGTCCACTATCCCTCTATGTACTAAAGGGAACCAGTGGAAATGTGCCAGGCTCAAGGTTGCCTTCAAGACTCTGTTGCCAGAAGATGCGACCAGATTCCAGATTCTTGTCAACCACTTGAAGTATGAGGAGGCCCTGCTCATCACAGATTTGTTCACCAACTTCCCCTATCCTTACACAGAAACAAAGGCAAGCCTTATTAAGCATCATGGGCAGCCACACCAACTAGCGCTCAAAAGGATCGCAGACGTGATGGAAGCCCCAAGTGTGGCACAGGGTGAGGTCAGTGGCTTCAAGCGGTTTGCACTGAAAGTCCGAGCGTTAGTCGGCATGCTGGATCAGCTGGGGGACAGTGGACAGACAGAGCCACGCTGTGGATCCCACGTCACCCGACTCCTCTCCAAGCTGCCTCCATACATGCGGGCAGAATTTAAGAGGTTCTTGTATCCCATGCATCACCATCCCCAGCCTCCTACAGTTCTCTGACTAGCTCAACTATGAGCTGAAGATCCAGGAGACAGTGTATGAGTCCCTGCATCATGAGGACAAGAACAGTGCAGGGTCCAAGCCTGAGAGACATCGTAATAGCAATAGTTCCAGACAGGAGCAGGATGCTGTTCACCTGCTAGAGACAAAGACTGTTTGGATCAGTGTCAACGGTATCCAGCGCTATGCCACTCCCTTAAAGCACCTACGGAGGCAGTACTAGCCAGTCTCCACAGCACAGAAAGGTGCCTGCTTAGAGACCCTGACAAAGCAGTGGCATACTGTGCTGAGAAAGACAAGCTGGAGAAGGCCTGCTATTTCATGAAGGTGCCAGAAGAGAAGCTGGGAGAGGCAGCTGAATCCTGGTTCATCCCACACCACACGGTGACCGATAACGGGAAGAACCAGATCATGTTCAACTGCTCCTATGTCTACAAGAGGGACAATCTTAATGAGCTGCTGTTGCCAGGTCTCACTTTGAGAACAAGCATATGTGTGGTTCAGGGAACACACAGTCACAGTCAGCAGCAGTATCAAATGTATGTTTCATCAGGTGAGGCTGCTCCCTGAGGACAAGCCATGGATACCACATTACCACATACTCTATCACAGCGCCCTCTGCCAGCTGTGTGGTGCATGTAGCTTTATGCCATGGTCTGACAGACAGGTTTCAACAGAACGCTTCTTCTTTTGTGCACCTCATGGCTTTGACCTTTTCCTTTCCATCTTCCATAATTTGCACTGAAGCGGAATAGGTTATCACCGCCGACCTATCCCCAGGGTTGCCAGATCTGACTGACAGTTTCCAGCTAAACACAAAAAATCTCCATTGAAACTCATGTTAATAGCACCAGGTGTGATATATATTTAAATATACACAGCTTTGGGTGGGTTTTTAAATTTTTTGGCTGCTTTTAACCATATTTAGTATGTCTTTATTGGAAAATTATATATCTATATAATTTTATATTTATATAGAAATATCTATATAATTTTCCAGCCCAATGTGTTCACAAGCTGGCAACACTGCGCCATCCACCAACCTTTGTCCAAACTGTCTAGAATCGTATTTGTGTTATTTTTTTCATCAGGATTCAGATTCACACAAATACTGTGAATTATTGACCATATTTACAGTATTATAAATTAAATGTGCTTTGTATTCTATCAGTTGTGTGCATCTGATTTTATTAGTGCATCTAATTTAATTAGATGCACAGATTCATTCTAGCCTCAGCAACTGAGACAAGGGAATCCCCCACCTGCCCCTTCTGTTAAAACCTGTCTTTCAGACCATAGCAGAAAGCTACATGGTTTCAGAGGCAGAGGGCGCCCATTACCCCACAAGTGGAGTACTGTGGTAGGCACTGCTGCGGCGATTGCTATGCGTTGGGGGGCGAGGCAGCGGTCATGCCACCCTAGATGAGAAGTCGCCCTGGGCGGCTGCCCATGTTGTCCATATCAGGAACCGCCACTGGTCAACCCCAATGCAGGACTTGACTTTAATACTTGATTTTTGAGCAAAGAATACAGAATCTTTCCAAAGGAAACATAATCCACAAAAACCATGGGACTCAGGTAAACATGGAGCAGGCGACAGTCACACAACCACGAGAGGGCAGGGAGCTACAGACGATGGCACAACAGGGAACAAGGGAAAATGTAGACAATAAATACACACCAGGGGTAACGAGAAACGTAGAAACAGCTTGTAAGAAAACACAGGAGGTAAAACTAAACAATGCACATGGAACAGGGACTAGGAAAATAAAACAGGAAATGAGAACACGGGTAAACAGAAATGCTGAAGTGACACAACAGTGGGAGTAAAACTAAATACAGAACTCATGAGATCAGGATGAGGACGGCTAGAACAAACACTGGTACTCAGGGATGTGGGGAAGACGAGGAGAACAAAGGGAAACAAAATATATTGAGCAAATGGGCCAGGACCATGACAGTTAGCAACCAAGTATAGCAACTTTGTTTGCAACATTCCAGTGAAAATTTTTTAAAAAGTTCATCCATCCATCCCCAACTATTTCAGTGAGTGCCCTGTACAGGATTAAGACAGATAACCATCAATGGAGCGCTCCTCACCCTATCTCTAATGGAGAGGCCAGCCACCCTTTCGAGGAAGCTCAGTTCCGCCACTTGTATTCGCGATCTCATTCTTTTGGACACTACCCAAAGCTCATTACAGTAGGTGAGGGTAGGGACGTAGATTGACTGGTAAGTTGACAGCTTTGCTTTCACACCTAGCTTCCTCTTTAGCACGACAGACCAGTGCTGCTTCCCTTCTTCCATCACTTGTGAACAAGACCCCAAGATACTACTCCACCTGGGGCAGCACCTCATCCCTGAGAGGGCATCCCACCATTTTCTGTCTGAGGAACATGACCTCAGACTTAGAGGTGCTAATTTTCACGCCAGCCACTTCACACTCGGCACCAATAACAAAACACCATTTGGGTTCAGTTCCTCCCAGTCACACCCCTCCAGGTCTCACTGTCATTGCCCATGTGAGCGTAAGTCTCCCAGTAGGACAATGGAGTCACCAGATGAAGTACCCTCAAGCACCCCAACAAGCGAATCCAAGAAGGGTGAGCTTTCTTGAAGGCTCAGGGAAGCAACCCTCTCATCTACCAGTGAAACCTCCAAAGTACAGGCAGCATGCCGAGTGGATACAAGAATACCCACCCCAACTGCAGACTGGAAGAGAGTCCAACCCCTCTCCAGGAGACTGGTTCCAGAGCCCAGGCTATCCGTTGAGGTGAGTCCAACTATATCTAGTCAGTATCTCTCAATCTCATGGGCCCATGTCTCCTCTTCGGGCTGCATCCGCCCTGACACTACAGGCTAATTTCTGGCCACCAGACGCTCTCTCTTGAGCTCCCACCTCAGGCCTGGCTACAGGGTGGGGCCCCGGTAACCCTATCCCAGGCAGGGTAAACAGTTCCCTTGATGACTGTACCATAGGGGTCTTTGGAATCGCTCTTTGTCTGGCCCCACACCCAGGACTTGCCATGGGGGACCCTACCAGGGGGAAAAGTCCCTAGATAACATAGCAACATAGGTTTCTCTTGTTTTCTTTTTTTTTAAATTTACTGTTGCAAAATAAAAACAGTTCTTGAGTTGCCTCCAACAATAATTTCATGCAGTCTTGTTTCTGCAGTCCTAACACGCAAAATATTTATCCCAGAACAAAAGATCACATTTTTTTCTTTTAATATTTTTTCCTCATGAGTCAGTCCAAACAGTCTAGTCAATTGAAAACAAGTTGATTTTCTGCAAGCTAGCACTGCTGGTTCTGTAAACAACATTTCACCTCATGGAAGCAACTGAGGATTGAAGAAGTACCTCCAGAGTCAGATGTATTGGTGTGAAGGAGACATGGTGCTTTTGATATTAGGGATGGAGCCAAAGGTATGTGTAAGTTGTATATATAACGTAAATAATTAAAATAGTCCCTAAGATGGAACCATGAGGTACACCACAAATGACTGGAGTAATACAGGGAGGAGAGCCTCCTAATTTAATAGAAATGGGATAAAACAAAGAAAAAAGAAAAAGAAAAAGTGAACTTATTTAGAGCTCATAAATTATTTAGAGCTTATAAAACAATACTAATAATAATATAATTATAATTAATAATATAGCATCAAGTAATATAGATATATTCCATTTGTTGGTCAGTGTTACTTAGTGAGCGCTGTGTATTTTAAGGGACTAGGTGCTGAGAGGACAGAAGTTTCTCAATGAAAGAAAGTAAATTAAACAGTGACAGTAGATGGAGGAGAGCAAGAGAGAAAGCACAGCAATTGATTGACAGTGACAGACTGCTGCAACAGCTGAGCTCAGCCCAGATACAGTACAAAGGTTACAGCTATTAATACACCAGGACACATACAAACACACACAAAATGTGAAACATTGAATTTAATTGATGACCCTGCTCAAGTCAGCATCGCTCAGTTTACTCTCACCCTTTAACTTGGCTTTGCATTAATGTAAATAATCTAAAACCCTGTGATATTCATTTTACTGCCAAGGAATTAATGTCAGTGGTTCAACCTTCAGACACCGCAGTATGAGTAATGTGACACCTTCAAGGCCCGGGATACATATGACAGGGCGAGAACATACTATGTATGTATTAGGTGGGTGTCAATGACGAGTGCCAAGGCAGAAGTTACATTGACGATAACTTGAAGAGTATTCTGTAACTACAACTGTGGGACGTCCCCGCTGGTCAGTGACAGCCACTGCTCAGCAGGAAACCGGGAAAGAGAGACCTGCTCAGACAAAAGCTCACCTCTCACAGTTCTTTCAGAAAAATCACTGAACTAAAGTTACAACTGGAGAACAGCAAACTGCTCTGACTCAGCAGATGTGCCTACTGGACTGAAGAATTTTAGGGCTGGATTTCCCAGGGAGCACAGATTTGGAGTCTGTGGAATGTTAAAAGCCAGTTGTTACTTCATTCATGCCACATGGTACACACTCCTGGATGCAAATGCTCGGCAGCGAACACCAGTGGATTTTTAGCACAGCCCCAATCAACGCTGGATTTCTGCAGGATCAGTCATCATTAATCATCAATGCTCCAATGGATCTAATCTTTGAAAACTACAATTCAGTTTTACAGATTCACTGAATTCAATCAGATTTTATTGTTCATTTTTCTGGTCACTCTTGGACTAAATGAGATGCTGAATTGGTCTTGTTTACAGTAGATGTCATTCATGGTTAGTGTGAAGTGCATTCTGTAAAGGATTACAGCCTCATCACATGAAACAGTGAATGTTGTGGGGTCTGTGGTGGATAATCTACACAAACACTGCTGCATTCAGAGCTAGCAGCAGGTGGCTTTAGTATATTATTTGAGATTCTCCCAGCATTTTGGTCCAGATGTTCCTCAGCACAGTGCTGGTGGTCCTGACAGACCTGGCAGCCAGGTTCCTGGGAACCGCCTTGTTCCGACGGCACTTCCACTTGTTGCTGTCAGCACTGGTGATGTTCGGGCCCATGCTGAATCTTTGGGTATCTCACCACAGCATCTTTGCCAAGAGAAGCCACTTCCTCTACAGGTGACACATGTTTCCTTTGTTCCATTGATATTTTGCCATTTAACTACATCTGGAATAGCTCCAACAGTGGCTGGGTACTGTTTATTAATAATAATAATAATAATAATAATAATAATAATAATAATAATAATAATAATAATAATGAGTTTATACAACTGAAACAAAAATAAGCATGTTGAGTCATTAGAGGATAGTTTTTATTATAATTTTTATTTTTTATATCTGTTTTCTAATTTACATATTTAGTAGATACAGCACAGCTCATTTAGGGGCTGTTTCTGACCACTTGGTTAATGTAAGTGTGATACTTTCCTTTTAGCTCTGTTTTGGTCTACACCAGCTCCTCAGAAAAATATCTGGCTTTTTAGCAGCAAAACCAAGTACAAGTGATGTTTAATAATGGAGTACTGCATATAATAGTTTGAATATTTAATATCCAGTGGGACAAAGTATCATTTCGTGATCTCTGTTCCCTTTCTTCCAGGATGTTCTTGCGCTCTGGATGGGGTTGGACCTGCGTCTTTGTTGGCTCTTTCGTTTTCCTCCTCTCCTTTTCCATCCGTCGTTCCCTCTCTCTCTCAATACGCCACCTCTCAAGGCTTGGGGTGGCTGGAGGACTGTGGCTTGGTTTCTGCAAACTCTTGGACCTCTTGGAGAATGCCACAGGAAGCTGCTACGAACCTTTACAAGCTGGCCCAGCGGTCGCCAACGAGCAGCCACTGCTGGTGCTGCGAGAGGGGGAGAGCAAGTCTGAGTGCCTGAAAGCCGGAATGCTGTGGAGGGGATATGAAGTTTCTGAAGACGTCTTCCTCCTCTGCCTTTGCTGCCTGCTGCTGGCAGAGGAAACAGCTGTATTTGGACCTTATTTGAACCTTGGGGGAATCTCAGATGCCCCCCTGAGAATCCTCTTTCTGTTCTGTGTTCTCCTGCTGGGGCTCTGGGTCTTCTTGCTGCTCTGTCTCTTAGCTTACTTTCCTCAGTTCCCGACCCAGCTGCTGGGGGGTGCTCTAGGCTGTCTCAGCTGGAGAGGACTGTATCAGGGCTGGTACCGCCTGGGGCCCAGCTGGTACTGCCCCGGGAGGCCTGGTCTGGGGCTACTTAACATAAAGGCTAGCAGTAGTGAAACGGAGGATGCACAAGTGAATCATGATCACTGCAATTAACTGAAAAAACAAACATGTGGGAACTAAATTTAAATTCCAAAGAAACAGCTGTATAAAGTGGGCTATCAGAGCTCTTAATTTTTATGTATACAATGGAAGCAAATCCGTTTATCTTTTCTGTTATGTACTGTCTGTTACAACAGATGGTTCCATCTGTTCTTTCCCTTTGAGATGTGAGCTAGAACTGTGTGTAGAACTGAAAGCAGTTTTACAGACACTGATTTGTTCACTTTCTCTCTTTTTTTTCCAGATTTTTTGCTGTTGTATGTGTTTCAACCCAGATTGGATGAATAAAGGTTATTCGTTATGGTTATTACTGGATCAAAAAAGCAAGACAAAACACAAGATTAAGGCTTCTGAATGTGGATCTAAAAAAGTGTCAACATCCAGGAAATGGCCAAAATATCAGTTCCACTAATGGCCACATGAGGCTGGCTCCAAAAGTGTGTTAATCCCCACAGACTCCTATGGATAGTTCCTCCTTCATAACAAATGTACAGGGGGTAATTTCTTTTACTATAACTGAACCACCTAGATACAGGAGTTAGTGGGATGGCTGCTTTGACTGACAGGTGTCCTGACATGGGCAACTAATGCCCACCGATTTCTGCTAGGTCTCACCTTTGTTTGTGCCTTTTTAAGCGTTTTTAGCCTTTTAATACTGAGCTATGGTTGCTTTAAATTCACTCAGGCTGTTGCAGGAAGCCCACGAACGCCGACACATTTGAAACATGTCTCGGCGACACGCTCTGTATTTTGGGGCGCTAACCTAGCCGGCTAACCAACATGGCAGCGCAAAACCAGTGGGTGACTTTGAGATGCCTAAGTCCATCTTTTGCATACAGTCTATTAAAGCCAAGCTATTGAAGTAATTCAGACTTCCAATGATTTCACAACAAATCATGTTCACCGTTTTCACCCAGTTATTGCATATAATATTTCAAAACTAAACGAGTGCTCAGAGTGCATCCTCAGCCAAAACCAATGCCCTATTTCTCAGCTTTAGGAAGCCATCTGGACCTGGACTAAAATTTAATGGGTTCTTCCATTGCTCATGCTCCACCTCTGCCAGGATTTTTGTAATTCAGCTTGATCGCAGTGCTTTATCCAATGTACTGTAAAAATAAAAAGTCAAGATGAAAAGTAAAAATCAGCAGAGGGATTATAATCTGTCATGAGGGTAATACGAATGATTATAATAATGAATTGAGAACCCGCAGTTAGAATCCCCTGGAAGTAGAAGTTCTTGAACACATTACCAGGTCTCAGTAGATCCTAACGGGGTGCATGGCTGACTGTACATGACAAACTCTCGAGACTTTTTTCCTCCTTAATTTGTTTTATTGATAAAACATCTCCAGAAAGAATATATACAAAACTTCAGCCATCAAAGAGCAGAAAATAAATGCTGCCTTGAAGTCTGACATCAAATCAGCTGTTAAAGTCCTTACACAGTTTTCACAGCACTCAAACATGTTGGGAGGTTGTATTATTCATCTAGTACATAGAAAGATAGTGAGCTCGTCTGAAAAACAGATAAATAACATTTGAGGTTGATTTTCTTTCTGTAGGGAATGAACTCAATTTCCAGATCTTTCTATAAAAGTTCATAAATCTATCAGAAAAAAAATAAAATAAAAAAGAGGAAAATCCTTCATTAAAAAAAGATGATAGACTGATATTCTGTACAAAACAATTCTAATGACCATCCTGCACTCACAGGAAAAAACATGGCAAAAAAATAAAGGCATTGTTTCCTTTCTTTTGTTTTCAGATGGCAATCTCAACATTGCAACATCATCAAATAACCACCGTTTGCTCCTCGCTGACATCATTCAATGGTGACACGTGACAGTTCAGTTTGTAGAGCTGGTCAGCTGCAGCACCTCATCACACAGTATGAGCAACTTCACTGAACAATCACTGACCTCCTGTTTGTTGCCAGCATGGTAAAACTTTATACTCAAGTGAATGTTTGTGTACATTTTAGGTGTTTAAAGAGGAACGTGTATGTACTGAGAACTGACATGGTGAAATGAAACTGGCCTCTAGGAAGTGTCAATGCAGTGTTAAGATTCTAGGAGTTTAAAAAAAAAAAAAAAAAGATTAAAAAAAAAAATTTTAAAAGGGGGGGGGGGGAGGGGAAAAAA
>VUQJ01020662.1:4345-14903 GCA_015108635.1 Andinoacara biseriatus | reverse complement strand
GTGAGGTGAAAAGAGAAGTTATCAAGATATTGAGGGAATGGGGGAGTCAACAGAGTCCAGAGGATCCCAATGACAATTCATCATGGCATCGTAGAGCTCCTCGCTGCGTTGCATGAAATCTTTGTTCCACAGGTCCACGTCACACTCGGGAATGGGCTCTGGGAAAAGAAAAAAAAAACAATGCAAACAAACATTTCTCTGGATGATGCCCCCCCGGTAGTTTTTTTTTTATAAGCCCACTCGGTGATGGCTCAGTCTTACCTTCTGCGTTATCCTCGTCTAAGTCTTCAGCCTCCTCATGGCTCTGCTGGAATTACATCAAAGATCAGCACAACGTTCTCAAACACAGAAGTAAATCAGAAAACTGGATGTGATATTACACAGCAGTAATTAACAGAATATAAATACGGGCAGAGTGCCATCCATGCTTGTTTGTATTGTGTTGGGAGCATTCAGTGATTGTGTTATAGCTTTCTCTGCATATATGATATATTGTGTATGAGCGTGCTTGTAAAGAGCATTGTGGGGAAAGTGCTTGCCTGAATTGAGAGTTAAGACCAACAGTTTCACAGTCTGTTCACTTAGTAGTGAATTCACTCAGGCTCACACGTCCTGTCTACACTGTATAATTTGGTCCTTCTGAGTAAAGCCAGCTTGCTACCGCTCTATATAACATGCTCATTTAACATCATACGCTATGTAAATAAGACAATCCTAAACTTTTGGAGGGAGCCAGATTCTTCTATCACAGGCATCTTCAACTCCAGGCCTCGAGGGCCGGTGTCCTGCAGGTTTTAAATGTGTCTCTGCTTCAACACACCTGAGTCAAATATAAAAGTCATTAGCAGGACTCTGGAGTAATTCAGCCATTTGATTCAGGTGTGTTGGATCAGGAACAAACCTAAGACCTGCATGCAGGACACCGGCTCTCGAGGCCTGGAGTTGAAGATCCCTGTTCTATCACAAAGGTTCAGTTTCTCGTGTTTGAAGTCATTTTGCTAAGCTATGCTATATCTGACTTCCCCTCACCTCTACAGCTCCTGACATGTCTGTGGACATTGGTGGCATCCCCATAGGAGGCGGTGGCATCATGTGACCTGGTGGTGGGTATCCATACGCTCCGTAGTTGTAGTTATAGCCACTGTTGTAGCCACTGCCGTAGCCGCTGTTGTAGCCAGTGTTGTTGTAGCCACCGTACTGGTCGTAGCCACCCCACTGAGAGTAGTAACCCTGGCTTCCGCCACCATGACTGCCGTAGTAACCGGACTGAGTCTGGTTGTAGTTGCTCTGGTAATTCTGGCCCTGGCCCCCATGGTAGCTGCTCATCTTCTGGCTGCAAAACGAGGAAGAGAAGACATTTTTAAGTGTTTGATGTTATCTGATGAAGCATTTCTATGAACGATGTCTCAGAGGAACCTGAATGGATTTAAAGTTGTAAATTCGTTAGAATTAAATGAACGACCTAATCACAGAGTTCAGAGTAAACTTTGCTTCACAGGTATGTACAAAACATCAAATAACACTGAGATCAAGCACAATTAATTGCTTTTTTAAAGTTTAGCTTTACATCCTCAATTCAAAAGCTCAAGGTTGTGTTGCCACTAAAATCAGCACTGGTGCAAGCAAAGTCCAGGCAGTCACAAATTTTGCATGTAGCTCTTGGGTTTCATTTCTCTGAGCACTGCAAAATCCCACCTTGGGATCAATTTGCTGGGATGTCCTCTCCTGCAATGATTGGCAAGTGTCTTCAATACTTTATACAACACCAAATCACAACAACAGTCACCTCAAGGCACTTTATATGTAGGTAAAGACCCTACAATAATACAGAGAAAACCCAATAACCACACGACCCCCTTATGAGCAAGGACTGCAGAAAGATGGACTTCAAATTGTTTGAAAATACTTATAAGCCCAGCAACATTTATATACCCAGATTCATGCGCAGCAAGAACTGCTTTGAGATCAGTGCTGTTTTTCCTCCTCGGACCAACAAACTGCCAAAACATCTGCTTTTATAGACGTGGTCACACTTACTGATGACCAGTTAATCAAGTTCATTTGATTATTATCACCTCTTTCCCCCCTCTTAATTCCTATGGAAGCTGGAAGGGTGCACTTATTTTTTCACACACTGCTTCTTCATTTTGACTTACTTTCTGTTAAATAATAATGACAGTGTAATATCTCACATTTTGGCATTTATTTCAGTTTGTACTTTCTAATTTTAAGACCTGCTAAGAATCAGATTATTTTCATTATGTCCAGACATTTAAAACTTTAGAATTGAAAGAGTGTGTACTCTCTTTTTTTTTACCATGACTGTATTTGTGTAAAAGTTTGCTAAATCCACAACTTTAAATAATTCAGGCTGACCTGGAGGCAGATGTAAAGTGTGCATTTAAGATAAGCTCCATCTTTTGGTGACTTAAAGGCTATTTTTGTGTGTGCAGTGTGTATCTTACCTCTTTGCTACAGCAATACTGAGCCTGAGTGGCTTCCCCCCCAGCATCGTACCCTGGCACTCCTCGATTGCCTTCTTCTGCTCGCTCTCCTCCCCAAACTTGACGAAGCCGTAGCCTCTGCAAGTCAAACAATAGTTACGCCTCCTTTGCACCGCCAACAAACACTCCATGCTTGGCATTTAATAGCCACTTATAATGAGAAACAGAATATAATGGGTATTATTATGGTAGAACTGAAACTTGTTGTTTTACTTTTAACATGAGGTAGCATCACTTGAATTGTGAGTTGCTCTTGCTTAGCCTATATGGGGAAAACAATAGTTTTAGCATTAAGACGGCAAGAAAACATTTCTTCAGCCTTTTTTTTTTTCTTTCCGAAAATAGATGAAGATGCACTGATGGTCAACGTCCATAGCACTGCTATCCAAATCATTATTACACCACAGAAAACAGGAAAAATACTATTGTATACTCTTATAACAATCAGACCAGAGCGCAACAGATCATACTAAAGCAATAGATGGAATATTTTTGTTAAACAGAATAAAACTGTTGCTGCTACTGTTGGGTGCACCTCGATGAGGTGACATACCTAGAGTATCCATACTGGTCGGTGACTACTTTGGCTCCTTTGCATGACGGGTACTTCTTAAAAACTTGATGCAGCTGGAAGTCGTCTATCTCAGAAGCCAAGTCGCCCACAAAAACTGAGAACTCCGGCCTGAAAGAAGCAGGATCAAATGTTCTTACTCAGTATGAAGCACTAATATTTTGATAAAGATTAAAGGGATTAAATGCTTTCTACTACATCACTGCTTTGCTCCAAACCTCACACACAAAGTGTCACTACAGCAGTGTGTAAGGTATCCTTTGTGACTGCTTGTTGTATTTAAACTGGAAGTGCGACCAACAATTTATAAACACAATAGTTCTCTTTTAGATAATCAAAATCAATTATCCATTTCATTACTTTTGGAGGAGTGGCTATAACACAACTGACAGTTAAAACAAAACAAAGTGATCAACATAAGACCAAAAGGTATGTTTATCAAACCAACCACTGATGGTCTAATCAGAGATTTAGATATTCAAGAGTTTGCCATCATTTGAGGATTTGACATATTTTGCTCAAGCAACACCTGCACAACCTGGAAACACCCTGTAACATTTTTTATGGTGGAGTTACTCCTTAAAGGTGCCAGACAGCAACTATCAAAGAGTTTGGTTTAAAAGGGAGAGTCATCCGCTGTCTGGGTCCTCTCTTGTGGAAACCAATTTGGATTCAGGAGGCAGACACACTCTCTACTTGTAAGATGAGACTTTAGTTTAGTTATGCTGCTATAGGCTAGGCTGCTGAAGGACCTCCCAGGATGCACGTCATCCTCACTCCTCAAGTGTTTATACAGGTAGGTCCATACGTTTTTGGACAATGACATGTTTTTTAAAGGTTTGCCTCTAGAGACCACCACACTGGATTTTTATAAATATTCCCCCATTTTCAGAGGTTCAAGAGTAATTGGACAATTAAATAACATGTAGTTTCATGGTCAGATCAGGACTGTTCCCTCATTATTCCAAGACAAATTAAACAGATAAAAGCTTCAGAAATGATTTCATGTGTTTAACATTTGGTAGCTTTTCACTAAAACTTTAAATATACAGTCCAACGAAATGTTGGTGTAAGTGACACAGGCCATTATTAGGCTCAATAAAAGAATAAACCTGAAAGTCTGCACTTTAATCACATCTTGATTACTTGACTTAAAATCCAGTGTGGCGTGTACAGAGGAAAAACTACAAAAAAGTGTACTTGTCCAAAATCATAAGGACCTAACTGTATGCCTTTAACTTTTATCTTCTGTCTACTGCAGTTTGTGTTGTCCTGTTTGGCATTCATGGTTGCTCCATGTTCCTCTTTTCTGTCCCCACTCTTCCAGCAGTCAGTTAGGCAGCTTAAAATGTTAGCATTTGCTCAACATAAATGAAAGAAAGAAAAACTTTTTACCCCCCATTGTAACAGCTGTAATTGTGTGTTGTTAGTTATGTTACAAGTGTGTGCGCCGCTGCTTCTCTGTGGAGAGCGCAGGAGAAACGTTGTGGCAGATGGACGTATGCACCGAGACGGACCTATTTTTCTATCTCCCAAACTCCTTGTGACATTATGGGTTGTATGAACACTGCTTATTTCATGTGTGGTACCACAGCAGCTGTTCAACTGGGCTTTATAAGGTTGGTGAAGAGTACTTATTAAAGGACAACACTGTGGAATTCCCAGTACCAGTGTGGCTGTGTTTGTTTGACTGTCTGCTGATCGCGTCTGCTGCCTCCTCTTCACCACCGAACACAACCCAAACGTTACACCGTGTTTTCCAGAAAACTGGCTCCACAACCTGTTTTAAGTTATGCAGCAAACAGTGACCGAATATAAATAAAGTCTTACCCTGCTTCTGGCCGTTTCCCATAGGTGGCATAGTTTAGCTTAAACTTCCGGGGCTGCACAAGGGAAGAGAAAGAACACACACTAAGTTGAGCAGACACACCAAAGACATGTAGTATAGCACTGATATTGCTGGAAATAAAGAGTAGAGTTATTATGGTTGTTATTTGGGTTTACATACCTCCACCACCCAGACCAGCCTTTAGCCCATTCCTCAGTTAGTTCCTACCAGAGACTCTATTCACCAGCTTCAAACAAAGTACATTCATGTACAAGCAGCCTCTTAGCCACCTTCAGCAGCAGATACAGGCCGGTGAACAGGGGAGCCCAGTAGCTTGGCCAGCCCACAGGGCCAAAAGCATTTCAAACCGAAGAGCAAGCAGCTAAAGCTCACAGCTTCACAAAGCTGGGATGCCTTTTTTTGCATCACCAGACATCACTGCAGTTAGTGTAATGCAGCTGCACTTAACATGACGTTTAACTAGTTCTGTTTCTCACTAAGAGATGTGTGGCATTGAACAAAAATCTACTATGTTCACAGAGACGATAACAACCTGACGTTAAACTGACTGCTCTGCATCCAACACTTGTTTGTGTCTGTTATAACAAAGCAGGACCAAGACTAGTGGAGCTCCACCATCCACAGATCAACAATTAAGTGCTGTTTGATAACATAATTCGACTGAAAAAAGGAAGGCGGTATTACATGTCAATAACATTTTTTTAAATTTATGATGCAACAATAAGGATTATTACATGAACGTGAGTAATATATATGAATAAATATCAACTACACCATGGCACTGACCGGGTTTGATCCAGGAACCAGTTTCCCGTTGAGTCTTTGGACGCACCGCTCCACGCTTGCTTCATCTGCCAGCTCCACAAAGCAGTATCCTGCTGAACCACTGCACAAGAAGACAGAAGTTTCAGCTACTTATAGTGTCAAAAAAAAATCTAGTACTGTATTTACTAAACCGTGTGCATATATGCTTTGCTTTTCAGGCCCAAAAACTATGTTCATATTTCATATGCAGTTTGTTTCCACAGTAGGAACTTTTCCTACAGGCTGGAAATCTTTGAAGGGACCGCCACAGGGACCAGCTGCTCCTCCCAACCCAGTCAGTGAAAATACAAGTTTGTACTACAACATTCAAACTTGTGCCCACATGTAAAGTTTTTTTCCTACAGCAGAGGCATGCCAACACTTAACAGCTAAGCATTGGTACAGAGGCTCGTGCATATATCTTACCCTGTTATCCTGTGAGTGATGATCTTGACTCCAAATGGAGATTCTCCCATAGCACTAAAGGCCTGCTTGATGAAGTTCTCATCCATATATGGGTCCAGCTATACACAAATACAAAGAAATGTCACATGCAACACATTCAATTCTGTTTGGTTATAACAGTGTAATACACATACAAGGACATTATATGTAAATCCGGAGTTATAAAAACAGCAATCCATCCATTTTCTTCCGTATCCTTTTCAGCGTCGCGGGGGGCTGGAACCTATTCAGGCTCGTTTATACACTAAGCAAATATCAATGACACAAGACAACATGTTTGGGATTTCGATTTCCCAGAAACCCACAGAAAAGAGCCAGTATGCAAACATTAAAACACCCGGAGCTTAAATGAAGCGCAGCGAGTACAAACTTAATCCCTGATGGCTGGGTGTTTTGGTCCTGGCCAGCTGCTGATCGCCCGTTTCGCTATTGGAACTGTTCACTGTTAGCATAATTGGCAAGTGGTCGTCGTTTATTTAGTTATTCTAAAACCTTTTTAATTTTCAATATATAATTTGAACGCCATGCTCAGGCCGTCAGTTACAAAGGTAGACCAGAATGATCAAACAAAGCTCATCAAGTTACACAGTCGCAATGTTGGCGCTGTGGGATTGTTTGTGTCTTTTACCATAGATACAGGGCGCCTCCGTGTCTTTCAAACTGAGAAATGGTCCTCTAAACTTTCCTCAAGCTAATGCCAACTTTTAATTTTGAGAATCACTTTGTGTGTGACATTTTGTATAGCCCGTGCTTTAAGTCTATACTAGCGTTAAAGTTGAACTTTAATAATTAGCTCGCATAGCTTGCTAAAGGTCGCTGTATTACGACGAGGAGCCTAGCCAGAGAAAAAAATGTAGACATTCGAGTTGTTTGGTGACTCATCATCGTTAATAGTTAACATGTGGTGTTAATGAATTATTCTACACCAAGTCATTTCAAAATATGTACACTGGAGTTCGGTTTAACATTTTACAAGTTACCTATCCGGGCTAACTTAACCCAACCTAGCTAGCAACCAGCACGCATAGCTTAGCTAAAACCACACACAGAAACATGGAATTAAAACATACATCACCCATCCAGAGACTCGTCTGTCTGTTGAACATCATGGATGCGAGAGAAGAGGGTAGGTGTATATATTAGTGGTTCAAAAAGCAAATTTTTTCTAACGTTAAAGTTCTCTACACTGTCTCACTGCACACGTCCATTCGTTGTTCCGCTTCCGCCCTAGTAAGCAGATGCACTACTCTGAGTTTTTCAAATTAAAAGTCTTCATCGAAACCACGCGGTAGGCGTAGACCATAGGTTGCAATAAGCCATCCACCTATGCATTTTCTTCCGCTTATCCAATTCAGGGTCGCGGGGGTGGGTGCTGGACCCTGTCCCAGCTGCCAGAGGCCAGAGGCAGGGTACACCCTGGACAGGTCGCCAGTCTTTCGCAAGGCAAACACAGAGCGACACACAATCATTCGCACGCACACGCATTGATCTATGGGCAATTTAGAATCACCAATTAAGCTAACCCCACTAACTGCACGTCATTGAATTGTGGGAGTAAGCCGGAGAACCCGTAGATAACCCACGCAGACACGGGGAGAGCAGGCAAAGTCCACTCAGATTTGTTGGATTTGAACACAGGACATGCTGCCCCCCAAAAAATTTGAAATCATAACGCACACCAAAACACGCATATTTTCCTGTTGGTTGTTTTGCAGCTTTAATTTCACATTTGGATGCCCTTGATATTGTGTTATTCGGTTTCACTTGCAATGTTTATCCTAAAATGATCAGGTTCCACCGAGATTTGAACTCGGATCGCTGGATTCAGAGTCCAGAGTGCTAACCATTACACCATGGAACCAACACACATGGGCAATAGATCGCGTGTAAACAGCACAGTGTGGGTGGTAAACCTTGAAACGCATATCACCTGAGGACTTGGAAACCATGAAACTACTTTCTGAAGACAAAGGTGTGACAGAAGAGACAAAACAGAGTGCAGAGAGGGTGGAGTGGCCTGTAGCCCTGGCCAGGAGATACTTCAAGATAGACCGTGCTGTCTCACCCTGGCTGCTGCGATGTTATCATCTAGAAATTTGGATTAGCAAATGTGCACATAATTCTTAAGCCCTGCATGTGTTTCTTTCTGTAACGCAGCTAAACAGGACTTGATATCATACATAAGCTCTGTTTAAGACATAATCACCGGTTCAGTGAAGAACTGACCAAGGAGGAAGAGGCAACACAAAAATCATGAATTAACTAATTATGAAGACTAAAATGAAAGATAATAAATATTGATTCTAAGCGTTTGCCAACTACTATTTGCATGTAGGTATTTTTCAGCATGAGAGTGAGTGAGACAAAGCTTTCTGACACTGGCCAGCACATTTTGCTCCAGAATGCCTTGACAGTCTTGAGATCTCATTGTTCCCTGCACAGATCCAAGACACCCTGGGCCACATTCAGCAAAGGAGCCCCAGAACATAACCGAGCCTCCTCCATGTCTCACAGTAGCGACAGTGTTCTTTTCTTTGTGTGCTTCATTTTTGTGTCTGCGCACATAGAGCTGATGTGATTTGCCAATAACCTCCAGTTTTGTCTCATCTGTCCCAAAGGGCATTTTCCCAGAAGCTTTGTGGCTTGTCTGTATGCATTTTGGCAAATTCCAGTCTGATAAATCCTGCCAGAGGAGCTGAACCTTCTGGTGAAAGGAGATAGCTGCATGTGTATTGTTGGGTCTTTACCTTTACCTTACAATACAAAGCGCCTTGAGGCGACTGTTTGTTGTGAATTGGCGCTGTATAAATAATATTGAATTGAATGTTTACTACTGCATGAACGCTGCTCATTCTCTTGCTCACAGTTGAGAGGCAGTGTGTAATGGCAATGTAATGGTTTAAAGATATTTTTGTTACCAAGAGCTCATCTTACAGTACTTCTGTTTGCAGCAGCTGAGATGCCGAACATGCCACCAGGAAAGGTCTAAAGCACAGATCTGCCTTCTTGCGTGAACTTAATAAAACTTTTCTATAATGTTCGAAGTGTTTCAGTGGTATTTTGTGACTGCTACAGCAATACCAAAGATCACACAACTCGTTCCATCATGCACACAAATTCTTTATTGAGAATTCACAGCAGAACAATGAATGATTCAGAGCAGCTGTACAACAACCTGATGATCATACAGAGGAACCCTCAGTTTACAGCCTTTAACTGGCAACTTTCACTGCTTGCTTCTGAGCTTATTGCCTACCACCCTTTAATGTAAACATCCCAGAAGACACGGGTATAAATATGCCACCTGGCCTCCAAAGCGAGAGAAACAGTGTTCATTCTTATTGCCCTCATCTGCTGGTTAGAGGCAGAATGAGTGGTCAGGTAAACCACCCAGCTGGTTTTTACCTCGGCGTGACTGTAACTATAAGGATTTAACAGGTGTGAGAGAACCACAGAAAACACAGTATTTAAAACCATTAAACTGAAGTGGTTACCTAACTCATTTCTGCTTCACTTCAGTCATAAGTCATTTGTTATTAGCTGAAGTCAAATATTTTCCATTATTTTGAACAAAAACGGGAATCCCCTGTCTGAACCACAGACGAGTTGAGCCTACACTTGCTTGAGAAGTAGGGACAGGTGGATAGTGAGCGCTGTAATAGTTCATTACGCACAGAATGAAATAAAACTATAAATTCAAGCTGGGTAACAAGTCTATGTTGCATTTAAATTCCCACCCCTGGTCAGCAGTGTGAACACTGGTTCACATATTTTTCAAGTCCTTGAATAAATCCCATCAGAATGGAAATACTCTGGTAAACATTAGATTTGGTAAGATTCTGTAAACTGATGATTGTTTCTCCAAGTGTCTGACAGGAGCAGGAGATTGTGTGTATGATCACCACGGGTTCACATACAATTAAGGTGAGGAGTCTGTGTTACCTTACCTAACAGAAGTCTGGGAATTTAATTGCAATTTGTGGCCATTTATAAAAAAATCTTTCAGTTAAAAAAAAAAAAACATCTACAGCAAATTGAAAATCAGGTCGGGATATTTTCCAGTTAGACTTTCTGAGATGGGGCCATAAATGTCCAGATACATTCAGATGATTGGAAATACTCCATGTTGTTTAGGCGAGAGAGCTGCCCAGGTGGGTACACACGATGCCCACTTGCTAGGAGTAAATTTGAACTGTTAGCTGCACAATTTACACATCTGCCCAAATCCCACTGACTTTGTATCAGGGAGCTGGAAGGTTAAAGAGCAGCTGAGGTCTGATCCGACAGCACTGCTGGGTGAGGCCTAGAAAAGTACCAGGCTGCTGTTCATGTGTGAAAACAACTTTAGATTTCTTGCAGCTCCTT
>VUQJ01020660.1:1420-13869 GCA_015108635.1 Andinoacara biseriatus | reverse complement strand
GATTACAATGCAGGATAAGGGTCATAAATTCCCATTACAGATAAGGGGTTGTCTTCTAATGTTTGTTGGAAGTGAGGAAACAGTTGTTTCCTGTCTCAAGGCTGTTCTGCTAAACTGAAACACATTAACCCATTAGTAGGATGTGAGATAAGCCTGAAAGGTCATAACCCCTTAGAGTAATTTAGGAATATCAATACTATCTAATACAAAAAGAGCATATAATGAGTAAAAACATAATCAAAATAGAAATTCCCTAACATAAAGTAATAATAAAAACAGTAAAATCAATTGCTTTGTTTTCATGTTGATGGATGTAAAAAATAAATTGCTAAACATCCTTGGGTGGATGTTAAAACACTGCCCACATCCAGTTACTCTAATACAACTAATACGTTTAAGATTCAAGATTGTTTATTTATTTGTCTCCCTTGGGAAAAGTTTGTCTTGGTTTAAAAAGAAGAAGAAATGTTGTAATGTTGTACATCAGAAATGTTGTAAATTTAAGAATCATTAATTGATCACTATCACTATTTGATGTATTTATTAATCTTCAGACTCTGATGTATCTTTTTTTGTAGGACAACAGACAAAACTGCACATTAGGCCCATATAAAGCAAACAGTCCCTCACAGCTAACAAACCATAACAAAGTTTCTGGCTGCTCTGGCCTGCCTGGCCCAATGCCCGCATCCACATCCAATCTGGCCAAAGGCACTGCCCATTGATTCTGAACAAAATACCTCTTTGTGTATTTTTTGTGTACTTTTCTCTTCTGCTCCTCAGCGGAGTCGGACACACTTCTCTTCTATTACCCATCCTTCTGTTTTTTACCCTGCTTTGGCTGCTTTGCTGCTTTAGAGCCTCTCTTCACACAACTTTCGAACTTCGAAAGTTGTGTGAAGAGAATTTATAATTATGGATCTGATCAGCTGGTCTCTCGTTGACGTTTTTGGATCAAATTTTCACCATGGGGAGATTGGGGAAATGAGAACCCTATTCCCTCTTATCCTATTGACATTCCTGGCTGGCTATGTTATGGATTCCTGTGAAGGTGGAAGATGGCGTGCCTGGGTGTAGTGTCGATGGAAGACATATACATTTGGCTTATTGACACTCTGAATTGGACTGGGAGATACCTGGCGTGTCGTTACAATTCAGGAAATCTGGGCAGCTGTTTGGCCTTGGTAAGGCTGCTTTGGACGGGAAGCAGGAAGGGTACAGACTCAAACTCAGACTCAATGTATCTAGAGCTGATTCAGAGGGATTAGATCTTGGAGAGGTACCTGTTACTGCACGGCAAAGAAACGAACTAAGAAGATTCGGATGAATTGGATTTTTTTTTTCCCGCCTCAGAGAGGGGCCAGAAAGACTGAAGGCTGTCAACAAAAACAAGTCGTACAATCAGGAATTTGGCTCCCGGCGGCCTTGGACTGCCACTTATCTCAATGTTCTCCAGAATGTTTTGTAAACAGACGGTCCCCCCCCACCATCCCGTCTTCTTCTGATCTGTGTGGACTGATCTCCCTGACCTAGCTGATGATATTCCACCTCTTATCAGAACGGTCAGCTGAGGATGGGAGTCTGAGTCAGCCCCACAGTAGCCCGACCCCCCCTCGCCTCCGCTGGCTCCCTTCCACCCTCGCCCCTCCCCACCCTTGTGCTCCCATGCTATATGCCATGTTTCCTGCACTATCGCAAAGGTTTTGTAATCTTATACTGTATATGTGTATGTGTGTATGTATACAAAGTATGAGATAAATTTTTTCCCCTCACTTATCCTATCAGTCTTTTTAATGGCAGCGCCTCCAGAAGGGGGGCAGCAAAGCCACAGTTCACCTTTCTCCTCGTGTTTGTTTTGTTTCGTTTTCTTGGATGGGTGTTCGGTTCATTGTAATTTCCCCATTGTGGAATCAATAAAGTATCATTCATTCATTCATTTAGGTTACAAGTTGTATTCCCATTTTATGGTACATTTAGTGCCACATAATTTGTCTTTAACACAAAAGGAAATGCACGTCATCACTAGACAACAAAAACACACAGAAACAGAACAAGCCCCATCACCAATCACAATTAATGAACATATAAAATATGTAGAAGTCAGGATAACGTTACGCCATTTCATAATAGAAAATCCTTCAGCAAACATCTTAGTACCTTCTGCAAAAATATTTTGCCCTAATTTGGAGGCCTTGCCCTAAACCTTTATCCAAATACTTTAAGTCACCCCTGGGTTAGTAAACATAAGTTTTCAATATTAACAATACTCATTAAAATCAAAACTATTTTAAGCATGCTCTAAAAAATAGATATTTCTTCAAAGACTTTTTGGTAACTACATCAGATAAACACAGCCAAAGTGTACAAAGGATACTAAACATCCAGGATATCGTGAATATCATGTTGCACATCTTTGAAGAGTAAAGAACACATATGCCAAATTTCACAACATCAGCATCAGGGATGAAGCAGCCTGTCTACCAGCATATCAGCTGCAGGGTAGAGACTCAGAAATGCAGACAACACATTCATATGATCTCCATTTCATTCACAAAAAGTCTGTGTATATTTAGACTAAGCTAGTGCTCATAAATGATTTAATATGCATGCACACTATGAGCACTTAAATGCAAAAAATGTGAAGGGAGTAAAGCTGAGGCATGTGCATCTGTTTGTGTGTCAAGCGTAGTAGTAGGGTGCATGTACTGTACTTCTACACAACACAATGCAGAGGCACAGTAGGTTCAGCTGGGTTCACAGCTGATGGCTTCCTTCCTATTCGCCGGGCCTGTCCCAGCCTCCTCGCCCGGGGATCTGCAGTCCCAACACATCCATTATTAAAGACCAGCTTCACAAAGAGCCAGAGCGTTTCTCAGCGCAAACAACCACACCTTAAGTCCCTGAGCTGCACACCGTGGTTTAAGAGTGCTGACTACAACTGATCTGAAAACAGTGCAAGCTGGCAAAGTAAAGTCATAATCCACTTATAGATGCAAACATTGAACAGTTCAAAAGCACAAGAGCTCCTGTAGTCAATGTTTTATTGAGTTACTGACTTTAAGCTTATACTGAATGTCTGCTTTCCACTGGTGTGTTTGTTTGTTTTGGGGGAAAATAATTAAATAAATCAGCAGAAAGACTCAACAAATGCAGATGTGTGGGTCAAAACACCAACAGAGGAAAGAATTGTCACTCCAGTTGAGTTTAGAGAAAATGTGTATTAAGGTGAATGAAGCTGTGAAAATACCTGAAAATTTAAAAAGATATTCCAAAAAGAATTTTTAAGTCGTGTTCAGAAAGGCAGAAATTTTATGAAAGTGACAATAAAACAGACGCTGACATACACTGGATACACTGGAAACAGGTTTTAGGTGAGATGACAAATGGCAGAAGATGAAAACGTGCCACGCATGGACCCGTGATGCACTGATCCAACTTCTTCCAGTTCTGATGCGATTCCTTGGCTTTGGGTGTCTGCCGAGGCGCCACTGTAATTTAATTATCATTTCTCACTTTGAGGAAGAGACTGAGAATCATCATTTTATGTCTGAGGCTCGACTTAAACGTTGGTTCCTTAACTTTGTAATCTAAAATAGCGCTGCTGCTGCTGCTACTGCTGCTGCTGCTGCTGCTGCTACTGCTGCTGCTGCTACTGCTGCTGCTGCTGCTGCTGCTGCTACTGCTGCTGCTACTGCTGCTGCCGCTACTGCTGCGCAATGCAATGCAATGCATTCAATATTGGATATATGGCTTAATAAACACAGAAGTAAATAGATTGGCCCCACGGACCAGCCATTATCACAGTGACAGTGATGACTGGATCATCTAAATCTTAAAAAAATATTCATTCACATAATGATGCAAACTGTAAATACTGCAATTCCTTATGTGGAGGGGGAACATGGCAGGGTGTCGTTCCTGTGCACTGCCATTACTCAGATTTTTTTCTTGAAAACTCTTACACCACTTAAATGTCCAGCTCACTGCTTCTGTTTCATATCACAGGGTCTTTAACAGGCTAAGAAAGATTCATAATTTTAAGTAGTATCAGCTACTCTCAGTAATAAAAAGCTTCCTGCTGTGAGCAGCAAAGCCCCACCCATTTTCTGTTTAAATCCTCTGTTTGTGAGGGACAGCCAATCAGAGGAAAGCTGGCTTAAAAGAGAGTTGGAAGTAATCTAAAACAGCTCATTTCAGACAGAATTAATGAGGGGCTGAGGTATAAGTATTATTCTGAACTGCGACTCATGCAAGGATACTTTAGCAGGGGCCACAAATCCTTGGGAATATGGAGCTGAAAATGAGCAGAGTAGGTCTGCTTCAATTTGCTAACCTTCAGTATATTGGTATGTAGTTGCACTGACACATGTTTCGCATGTTTCCAGGTGCTTACTTTTAATTCAATACTGTATTTTTTTTTAAAAAAGACTCTTTAAACTGTTGATACTGCAGTTAAATAGCACCATTTAAAAAGGTCCTCAAACTCTGTTTTCCCAATCAGAGAATTCAATTCTTGAGCTTCGTACACACTGGAAGCGATTCGCAGAGACATGGCGACCACAGACCGTAGAAACTAAATGACATTCTCCGATGTGAAATAACCACTGACGACGGGGAAGTGAGCAGCGGGTTTATACATTTTAACCTCTGAACAGGAATTATGGGTTTAAAGTGGGCGGGGCTCAGCTGCACTGCAAGCGCCCATCAGGATTTACTAATGTGAATTAGGATCTGGTGAGGGTAGGCTGTTCCATCAGCAGGTTTTTGGGCACTAAACTCTTTTTCCCCTTTAATAGAGATAGATTTGGTGATTATTTCTCATATATATATAAAAAACTTATAATTTGATGTCATGTTGAAGTAATTATTAAAGAATACCAAAATGGGATGCTTTTAATAGCTGCTTAACTATCCGATTTTTTAATATTAAAACAAAATAAAGAAGGGATATCACTGCTGTACATTTTTCCCCATCAAATATCAGTATGAGTAACCATATTGCAAATGAACAGTTATTATGTAAATATAACTGTGTCATGACCTCAAAAAATAATAATCTTGCAGGCAACTGCGTATCAGAGCCTAAAAATGGTTAATGGGCCCGATTCCTGTGGGTACCCATCATAAAAACGTCTAATGAATATTTTCAAGGACAGATCTTTTTCTAATTTGAGTCGAGAGCTCTAAAAGACATTTGTGCAGGACGCACCACATGCAAGTCTTGCGTTAATCTGTGCATTTGTTTTGATCCAATTGATTTTCGTCGGCCAGCTACATAATTTGATTTGTAACGAGGTACAGCTAATGAGATGAGCAGGGAGGATTACCGGGTCCCAAAGGTGGAAACCATGGACAAGGCACAGCCTTTAATCAGCGATCAATAACACCTCTCCCTGCCTGAGACATTTGTGATATCACATTACAGTACACTGTGCTTTCAAGCCGTTTCTATGCTCTGAGATATGCTTTAAAATAAAATAGTTCTGTAATCACCCCCCACTGAAAACTCAAACCTAACTTGTTCATCAGACATCAAAACCTCTTCCTCAAAAAGAAATCATAATGCTGAGAGCACTTTAGAGTCTCTCTTTCATGCTGACAGTCTTCTCTGATCAGCTTCAGCAGAGTGCAGGTCTGCCAGCACTTTGTTTGGAGACTTGGCCGGGCAGATTGGCACTTCTAGATTGATTGTGTTGTAGCACTGAGCTACAGTAATGTGCTTGTAGTCTGTCCGGCTCGCCCTCCTCCACCGTTCTGCTGGCAGTGACTGAAGCCACAAGTTTCTCTGGGGGATCCCTGGACCTCTCCTCTCTACCATAAATTTATAGACATGCCATAAGAACTGCTCTGTAAAAGTTTGTATACGTTACAAACCAGCAACATATTTGAAAATTCTATTTTTTATGGGGGTTTTTTCTCTTTATTAAAGCAACAAATTTACACTTTAACCCCAGAAAAGGTGTTTTCAAACTAGTCAGTGTTTTCCTTGCAAGCTACCGCCAACTGTGGCAAGCTTAACAACCAAAGCAATCATAAGGAGGTTTCTGATGGAGGACCACCTTTGTGGCCAGGTTCACCTGGAGACCGACAGCAACCTCTCACCAACAGGGTGGGAATACACTCCTTCATGACTGGAGGTTGCCAGGGGGGTGACCAACTGTGTGACTGAGACGAAGCTCAAAAAATATTGTGTCCAAGGAGGAAAGCAGAAAAGGTCCAGCTTTCCTAAGTGTTTCTTGGGAGTTACAATGATTTAAAAACATAAAGGGGGGGGGTGGGGGTCCCAGCTGAAATGGAGGTGAATGTTGCTTCCTCAGAAACGGACTGGGACTCAAAGCTTGACATCAAAGTTGATGTGAAAAATAAAAGGAGCCTAACTTAAGAAAAATATCTCAACACAGACCAGATTAAAAGCATGTAAGTGGGTGGAGGACAAGGACTGCCTCATCTTTCGGCTTGAGATGAGAAACTCACTGCAATTATTGATGAACACCATCCAGAAGTGAGGTTTTGCCAAGAAGTCTGTAACTGATGACATCCGGCAAGGATGGAACCATTTTTCTAATAAATGTGTTTTTAAAACATTGATCTATGATCAAGATTATGTCTGGAACTTCTTATGTCTACCGTTTTGTTTGACCTCTGTATTAGTAAAAACCTGAAGCTGGCAGGGCTGCCTATTAGAATATATAGAACCCAAAAAAAAAAAGGTAACCTTATCAGTGAATATTTTGTGTTCTTACATATAGTTCAATTCCATCCATCTATTTTCTCCCACTATCTCAGCTGAGAGAGGCAGGGTGCACCCCGGACAGGTCGCCAGTCTATCGCAGGGCTAACACAGAGAGACGTGCAACCATTCACACTCACATTCACACCTACAGCCAATTTACCATCAACTTAGAATGACTGAGGTACCCGGAGAGAACCCACACAGACACAGGAAGGCTCCAGCCGGTTGGTCCATTCAAAACCTGGACCTTCTTGCTGTGAGTTGGCAGTGCTTACCATTACATCACTGTGCCCACTTAGTTTAATTCCTAATTTATATTTATTTGATTTTAATTCCAAGCATTTGTTGTCTTATGCTGTTTGAAAACTAAATTAAAAAAAGAGTAATATTATTTAATAGAATCGTTTTGACCACAAGCTTTGGCAGTGGCACAAATTGTTGCTTCATACACTTTGCCGCTTCAGTTTTCCTTTAGATTTTTCATATTAGATATGAAAATTATGCTTATGATTATTCTTCACTAAGTTTTAAAAACTTTTATTGGCAAAATTTTGTTTTGGTAGTGGCGTAACTGCCAAAACATTTACCACGACTACAGAAGTAATAGCATTTAGAAATGCCTCACACAATGCACACAAACAAATGGGGTACTAAAATATTTGTGAATCACAGACTTGTGCATAAAATGTTGATATGTATGGTTGTGCATATGCAGATAAAAAAAGCATTTAACATTAATTCTACAGCCTCACATGCAGTTGTGTCTAGAAAAGTTCAGGGCTGCAGTGCATGCATTATAAAAGCACTAATAAAGCGCTAATAAAGACAAAACGGCTCAAAATAACAGTATCAGGACTGAGGATTGTGTATTTGTTTATCTCTCGGGTCAGCGGGAAGATTTTACAGTACATCTCATACACAATTTGAACTGGCTTTACTGGAACACTGGGTAGTAAATTCCTAAACAGTCGGCATGTTCATTACAAAGCCAATAGCATCAAGTCAACAAACAACCATGAATTTATGGTTCAGCTGCTGACCTGTTTAATAAACAAATATACATTATACTGTATATACACTGCATGTGTGGGTCTGTGTGCACAGCATCTCTTACAATAAGAAATAAACATACACACAGCTCCTGTTAACTTAATTCTATTAGCTTTGTCCCATGATTTGATTAGGCACAAAGAAAGCAAAGGTCTGGTTTGTGTCTGTTTAGTCTTAGAAGTTGTCCGACACATACAGTATTTGCAGCCACAATCTGTGCTGTTTTATGGCAAAAGAACATGTAGGTCATGTTTATTTTAGAGATGGAAGAGTACCTGATTAATCAGTTACCTGGCAGGAAAAATATTAAATATGAGCTCATTTTTCAGGCAAAATGTCACACGACCCATTTCCAGCTCCTTAGCTGTGCTCATTTGCCATCTATGTTTGCGTTATGTGAGCGTAAACTAGATAGTAACAATTTGTTCCTCGGAAAATGATGATGACGCACATCTGACGTTCATTCCCACCGATGACCCTACTCTATCATTGTAGTCACTAAAAGAGATTGTTATATTTTAGCGTTAAGATATCTCAACATGCATATCGCTGATCAACATCTGCTTTGTAAATGGAGGGTTTAAGTTTTTTAAATGGATCTGTATTACTTTACATTGTAAGAAAGCAAGGGAATTAATAATGCAATTTAATTTTATTAAATAAAGAGATTTGTGGGAGATCCCCAAAGATCACACAATCTCATATGTGCCAACACTTGGGTTAGGGTGGGGAACACTTGGCAAAGGTGGGGAGGAACAACTCCCTTTTAGGCGATGAGTTCCATATTTAGCTCATGCGGTTCTTAAAATAAACCAAATACAACATGAAATTTATGACATTTCTTTCTATGCTTAAAGGGCGTCTTCACAATCTAGGATAGAAATTCCCCTTTTTTTCACAGTTTGATCTGCGTGATTTTTTTAAATTTTATTTTATGAATGAAAGATTTGGAGGGGGGGGTGTATGACGGCTGCTGTGTCCCTGCATCCCAGCAGGGCTGAATGGGGAGCGGCTTGATGAAGACATGCCAGTGATGCTGATGACAGAGAGGGGTTCGCCTTCTGATTTCAATGTTTCCCCTGCTTTAATGGCAAGGAGTGCTACACATATTTTTATTATTATACTTATTATTATTGTGTTATCCGTTATCCATCTGTCTGGCTACCGATTGCTCGCTGAAATCAAGCTGGTCTTTCGGGGTTATCTGTTGTCAACAACCGCCTGTCGCTTCCTCCATGATGACAGCGGAGGACCTGCGCGCGTGCTACCCGACATGCGACACCGCTGTCACGGTCGCGTCGGTGGATGTTTAAGGAGCGTCTCTCAAATAAAAGCTGTCCTACCTGTCACTGTCATAGAGCCGTCAAGTGTGCGTTTAGATTAAATGGTGAATGACTCACGCGTTACCGACGTATATCCTGGGAAAGACCTCGTTGAAATGCTGTGTCGGTAGGCTGTAAAAGCCGTTGCCGTCGGACAGGAGCTCGTTGAGTTGCTGGACGGTCACCTCGCTGGCTGGAACCGTGACTTCAGCCGGTGGCGGCGGCGGCGGGGGCTGCTGCTGCTGTTTCGTAGGACTCAGGTGTTTCTTCATGGCTCTTCTTCTGCTCCCAGACTAATGTTAGACTACAGCCAGCGCCCGACTCAAAAGACTCATCCTGTTCAGCTGCATTTTACCTCCGCACGTGAGTCGTGCGCGCGCTGTCTTCTTGTCTACAAGGTGTCTGAATCTTAAGAGGCGCGAGCGCCACAGCTTCACACGTCGGCGACAAGTGCGAAGCAGTTTTGATGCGCACTTCCGGCCGCACTTTCAAATAAAAAGATACATTTCTTTGACTAAAACAGTGCTGTGATTCATAACAAATCTAAAAACTGATCCGCTTCCGATCTTTTTTCTTTGACAGTTACAGTTTTTGATCATCCATCCATCCATTTGCTTCCGTTAATCAGGTCGCCGAGGATGGGATGAGGACATGGATGGATGGCTCAATTTTTAAGTTGAATTTTTTTTTAAGTTTAAATTGTATTTTTCTTGTGTGGCAATTTTGGATCAACAGATAGTTTGCAGCCCATTACGACTTCTGCCGTCTAGAAACAAAGAAACTTAATTACTGTGAGCTATGGGCTCATATTATGGGCTTTGTAAGACGCTCCAGATTGTATGGATAGCGATTCACACCAAATCAACTCAGTTGGCCTCAAACACACCCTTGAACTGAAATCAACTATTAAATGTGAGCCACATCTTATCAAGTAAGTGTTGAACCGTACTTTTGCTCTAAAGCAAAATCTGCACCAGTATTCATGTAAATTTATGGAAAGAAATGTTTTTGTTGTACAAAAATCTAATCTGCAATTTTGTTCATGTCTTTTAGCAGGGGCGTGGTGGCCATCGGGAGGTTCGGGAGGTTTCCCGAACGGCCGGTAGTTTCCAGGCCGAACCGGCTCAGAATTTTTATTTTATTTATTTATTTGTTTGTTTGTTTGTTTATTACCCAATTTAGCACAGCAGCTCTCGCGGTCTCACCAGACCAAGCTCCCAGGCTGAATTTTAACCCCAGCCTACCCCTGTCTTTTAGACCAAATTCTTTGATTTAAGTTAAATCACAGTAAAAAGCAGGCCAGTGCTTTTATTTTGCAGCAATACATTTTCAGCTTCCCGTATCAGTTTGTCTCTTTGATGCTCACTTGACGCAGCTCCCTTTCGTCGCCACCACTATCTCCGGTAGACACACCCCGCCGGTGGGCAGACACTCCAGGAGACGAGAGCTGTAATTAAAAAAAATAATAATTTAAAACTTTTTTTTTCCATAAGAAAAATTCTAACTTTACCCATAAACAAAGACTTTGAAGGGCTGTGACAAGAAAGAGACCTCAAGCGTTACTCAATATCAACACTCAAATGATCTGAGGCTCTCAGCTGGAAAGGTGCACTCTGTATGTCTTAGGTTTTTATTTTTACACTCATAAATAAAATTTTGCTCACTCTTGCCATGCCTGTGCTCATCCTAAGATGTGTTCTTCAATTTTATGATGAGGTTTTGTAATTTTTTATTCCACATTGCTCACATATTAAGAAAGTGTATCTTTTAAGTTATATGCTACTCTAAAAATATTGAAAAATATATATGGCTGGCAGCTGGGACTAATAATCTTAACAAAATAGCATCCCTCAGAGGGTCAGAAGCTTTTTAACAGAAACAGAAAACACTGCAATATGCAAAACAAACAAAAGTGTCACTGAGAGGATATCTGAGATGTGTATTGTTTATGAGAACATAAAGACCATGTGTGTAGGAGGTATGAAAAAACCTGCTGTTGGAGCTGCTGATCAGGAAGGCTGGCTCTGTGATTGGCTGCAAACTGGATGCTTTTGAAACTTGTGCAGAGGAGGCCACTGAACAAACAGTGATCCATCGTGGATGATCCTGACCAACCTCTGCACCACTGGACAGGCGGCAGAGAAGCTTCACTGCCTTTTGGTCACATTTAAGTCAATATTAAACACCCATATAGGCACCCATTACTCCACACACTCGTCTCAGGACGAAATCAAACATAAACACACCTGAAGACTGTTAAAACCTGACCTTAGAAAGTACTCACAGCTACAGAAACCTCTGGGATCTGATATCTGAGTATCTGAAACTGGTTGAATGCATAGAGGTTCTGTATATACCAAATACTGCGCTGATAACACCACTACAGAGAGACCAATCTGAGATTATTTTCTGCATAGTGCTGCCCAGCTCAATAACACCATCGTCAAATCTGGTCACGATACTAGAGTGACCGGACTCCTCTCGGAGGAGGGTGCTTACAGAGATGGTCCTAAAATTTAAAGAACGCACTGAAAACAAAGAAATCACCTTCAGTTTCAGGAAGAAGCAGACAGGACGCTCGACCAGGCGTACCAGCTCACTGTGGTGCCTAACAGGGTGGGCACACACTGGGGGGGGGGGGCAGTTCCTGAGGTCAGCGCTTGGCTGCGACCTCATCCATAAGATTTCCAGATAAGACTTTCATCTCCTCCTGATATGTGGGGAAAATATTTTTGTGTTATGTTAATGTTTGAAAGCGTAGACCTGGCTTCCTTCCATGCCCACAGTGACTCTGCACAGAGGGTCCCAGTATTTGCTCACTTTAAACTTCAGTGCTTTTTTTTTTACATTTGCTGTGAGTTTACATTTGCAGTGTTTTTTCTTTGCACCTGAAGGCGTGGCTGCTCTGTAATGTTGCTGCACATAGTGTAATGACAGTAAAGACTCCTAATTCTAACACAGCGATCCAGCTCTGCTGCCACAAGGGAAGGGAAGGCTTTCATAACTGTTTATAATGTAACATCTGTCCAGCAGAGAAACATCTGGTTAATAGTGTAAATAGCACACACGCTTACATGGCATATAGATTTTATTTATTTATTTGATTTAGTAAAGTTTTATTGAATTAATCAAACATGAGACCTACTTTTAAAAGTCATTTTCTTGTTTTATAGTCAGCTTTTATTTCATTTAAACAAATGATCATTTGATATGCTAGGATAAGTTACTGACCCTCTTGGTGGAATAAAGCAGTTTCCCCCCATCCTCCTGATGATGTTCGACACATCAGGAGCATTGACTCAGTCCACCGCTAGATGTCAGCAAAGCTCTTAGCAGCCTGTTTC
>VUQJ01020649.1:10236-22494 GCA_015108635.1 Andinoacara biseriatus | reverse complement strand
TTGGGGGGGGGGGGGGTATGCATTTTTAACATGACTTTTATTGTTATACTGTATTGTATTTATTGTGGCAGCAGCTTGTTTAGTGCACGATGTCCAAGACAAATCTCCCCATGGGGACAATGAAGTATATCTGAGTTGAGTTGAGTCTGACTGAATTTAGTTGGAGAATCCAGCCAATAATATTATGCTTCCACCAATTTGTTAGTTTAATGAGTGTCACACTGATGCACCAGAAGATATTTTTATGAACCTTTCGTGCATAGAGTGTGCACCAATTTCTCAAAATACTATAGCCTCAACTTCCCATAATACAACTGGATTTGTTCCTTATTCACTTCCTTTAGCAAACCTTACTTGTATGTTTGTATCACATTGCTGGATTTGTGTTAAAAATGACAGGTTTATATGTTTTCCATCACACCAGCGTAGTATCTGGTGTGTACTGTAGTGGAACAACTGATGAAGGGTAGGTCTGATCTGGTGCAGATTACCTGCTGGTATGTGTGGAAGAGCAAACAGATGGAGCAGTATGGAGGCTTTGAGCCCATGCGCTGGTTGTACTCCCTCTCTTTCTTCAGGTTGGGTGGCCTGCTCTGCCACAGGTGAGCCAGAGGCTTGGCCCAGTTCTCACCCTCCAGACCACCTTCCTCCACTGGGGGAGGCTCCTCTGGAGTCTCTGAGGGACAAAAAGCAAAGACAACACATTCAGACAAAATGACAAGAGGGACGATGTTAGAGACAGGCCCGGTCTCCTTACGGGGCTAAACGTTTTACCTGGATCAAATTGCTGAATCCAATTTGGCTAATCTAGTTCTGTAATTGGCCTTGGGGAACTTAACAGTCCAGATCGGCTTAATCACCTAGTTGATCTCGACTCTTTTGAGCGACACACAGAAAACAGGCAGTGTTTCTGTTCAGACACACCTTCATCACTCATGCCGTCTTTTATGAGGGGATGGTGCCCTGGCAGCTGTCCGAGGTCAGTCCGAAGCTTTCCATATCCTGCCACCACTTCTGCCACCTGCTGGAGAGGAACAGCTATTGTTAGAATAAGAGTTTCAAAAGACCACATGGGTAATTTGCAATTTTCCGGTGTTTGCACCACATATCACTCCTCCTCAAGATCAATCATTTTAGGGTGTTGTTCCTGTGCACCACTAGATGACCAGACAGAAAAGGCTCCACATTAGAGGGTAACACAAATACTAGTCAGTTAAATTTAATGTTCATGTTTTATTAACGGACAAAACCTGTAAACTATTGTTTCATGAAATGGGATGTAATGGAGCTATCTCTCACGAGTCAAAACTGTAAAAAAGCAAGGTAGAGATTAAGACTACATAAAGGCAGAGAGTTGATGACTTTATGTATGAATAAAATACGTGAACAAAGACTGTAGAAAATCTTTAGAACAGTGTACAGACTGTGCAAAAAAAGCCATTGCTATGGTCTATAAATAGGCAACTTACAGTGTTAAGTGTAGCTTTGCCAACATAACTGTTGTCCTCTGTTTCATGGTCACTCTCCTCACTTTTCTTCTCCTCTTTGGGCAGCACCTCTCCCTCTCCGTAGTCTCCTTTGGCATAGCTGTGGACATGCAGGACGTCCGCAGGGCTCAGCGTCCTCTGAAAAACTTTGTGTGCCGGGCTGCAGCTGCTGCCCAGTGGAGGCTCCTCACTTCCCCCGGTCTCCTCGGCGCTCGGAGCCACCACCTGGTTTTCAGCGGGCTCAGGAGGAGAGACGTCCACTACGCAGTTCTTCTCTTTTTTCAAAGGGCTTCGTCTGTTTGAAGTTTTCTTAGGATTGGCTTTGGGCTGAGGTTTAGACTGGGGTTTGGTCCCTTTCTCTTTTTTAGGCTCCGGCTTGCCTCTCACTGTGTCTGAAAGAGATCAGTAGAGATATAGAGACTAGTGCTTGGCCCCAAACCTTTACAGGACATTGGTTCAGTGTGCCACCTCGCAGTTTGTCATACCCTTGATATTTCTGACAGATTTGTGCTTTTTTTTGTCTTTTCATAATCTTATTCACTTTATTTCACATATTGACAGGTAACTCTAAAATAAATATCAACTTTTTAGCCTTCGGTCACTCTGAGCCTCTTGTGCGCTGTTCTGTGCATTAACTAACACTGAAAAAGCAGGAAATAAACATTTAATAATCAAGAGTAAAGTTATTTTTGAGCCATCAAAAGGCACTTTAGGCCAGGTTTACAGAGCTGGATAAAGTAACACGAGGTAATAATCAAAAATCTGCTGACAGAAGTGGAAACTTTTGCAAGTGATCTACCAACAACTTGCAAGTTATATGATCACAGATGCAGTAACTTTATTTTAATAACAGCAACTTATATTCATGTGGCTTTTGATACTTGGCTACTGCTTTGATTGCTTCTAAAAGTATTGTAATTAGAACTTTAAAAAAAACGTACTTTCACAGAATATTACTTTGTGGTGCTAAATCAAAGCCACGATTCAGTCATTAAATAGAACTGCACACAAAATGCTTCAGGACAGAGTTTAAGTAATTTATTCCAATGGCAGCAAAAATGCCAACATTCAGGCCATAAATCAACTGTTTATTTATGGGAAAAATGTTTTATAATTTCATTTGCAGTGCATTAAAGCATGAAACAAAGAAAAGGCATCTGACCATTTTCTGAAGTAACTTTAAGACCAGAGCCTCAAACAGCTCAAAGGAGTCTAGTGATATAATAAATATAATAAAATTAATTTCACCTTTCTTCCTCTAAGAAAACAAACAAAAAACTTGGTTCCCTGTGAAGTACCTTTTTCTGACTTGCTGGTGACTTTAGTTGGAGAATCCTTGCGTGCCAGCTTGGCCTTCTTTGGCTCCGGCTCCACCTCCACCTCCTTCAGTTCCACCTCCTTCAGCTCCACCTCCTTCAGCTCCATCTCCTTCAGCTCCATCTCCTTCGCTGGCAGCTCAGGTTTGATGTCTTCAGAGGATTTGACAGCTTCAAGCTGACGTTTTGTCCCAGTTTGAGGCTCCGGACTGATACGTAGGAGAGCAAAGTGAAAAACATGTTAGACAGGACTCAAAACTAAACTCTGTTTCTCAAAGCCTGCTGACAAAAAGAAAATTAATAATTCTGAGTGAGGCTGACATGTTCAGCAAACCACACGACATGTCACAGAGTGTGCTCAACGGCTTTTGTCAGAGTCTAAAGAGATTTCTATCAGTGCTGCTGCTATAAGTAGAGACGGATCCAGTTCTGTATTAAAAACAGTCTAAGGCCCTTTTTCCACTAACCGGGTGCCGGTACGCTAACCGTTCAGCATTTTTTCCACTGCAAACTCACTCAGCGCTCGGCTGAAAAACGAGTTCAGGTCCAGCAACGCAAGCTAGCTGGTCTGAAACCAAGAATGTGTGACGCAAGCAAGAGAAGGGCATGACTCTGCCATCTCAACGTAAAGTTTTCTACTGCTAGTTCACTCCAAGGTGTGTATTTTCATATCTGTGAATTAGGTTGGGCCTTAAGGTTCATAACAGATAAAAGGATGCAAAGTGCATACTTGTTATCTTGCTCGTGACCGCTGTCTGTGTATAGCTTGTGCTGCACACAGATGCTGCAGTAGTTTTGTTTGGACCATAAAATATGTTCGCAGCACAACAGCGTGCTCTCTGACGTTTGTGCCCTTCGGCTTCCAGACGAGGACACCCCCCCCACCACCACCACCACCACCACACACACACACTCATACATAAAGGAGCAGTTCACAAAGTGCAGTGGAAACGTAGGCTCGTTCTTAAGCGGTTCGCCGGTTCATTGGAACCAGCACCGGCACCTCGAAGCGAAGATGGCTGATACCACTTGTCAAAAATCTTTAAGCTGACTGAAAAGACTTGAATCTGCAAAGTGACTCAAATTTTCATCTCTACAGTAAAAGCAGATTTTAATGAAACTAATTATCTTCAACTGCCCATGTTTATGAAATTTACTATTCATTTATTTTTTATTGTACTTAAACTGGGTTTTACATGTCATATATGTGGTTTAGGTGTTACTGAATTTTATGAGCATTTAACACTGAATTATAACCAACAGTTCACATCCATATCAGAATAACCAGTGAATGTAATAGGTACAGGTTAGTAGTGAGTGTAAATCTAGACCTTTTGCCCTCCTGGACGGGAGCATCGGGCTCTTCAGATGACACCTCACATGGACTCTCTTTTGAAGGTTTGGTCTTTTTGTCATCTTTCAGAAACTCGGCAGCCTCTGGTGTGGGCTTGGAGTGGTCGATGGCAGCGTTGTCTTTCCCGGCCTTCCACAGCTTGTAACGCTCGGGCTGAAACTTGCATACAAACACGTCCATGGAGATCTTCACCATGTCCTGGCGACATGAACACTGAGAGGAAAACATTTTGAACGATGGCAGTCAGAGCATGCATGCATCCATTTATTGCTGATTGACAGAATTCCAGACTGTATATAAAAGATGGAGCCACAGTGATTTAGTTTTGGAAAGCCAGCCAGCATATCTGGCTGTCGGATGCTTGAAGGCTTCAAACCTTCAACCCCCGCGCCCCCCCAGACCAAACCGTTTGCTGATTGGTGACACAGTATGGCAGTCACTGAATCACACCTCACTATGAGGTTGACAAGAATTCACAAGATAAACTACTATTAACTGTGCAATCACGTTCACTGCTGTTTAAAAGTCTTTGTGTACCAGTGTTGCTTGTTTGCCGTAATCGATCCATCGTTGAGTGGCAAAGTTAGTTGACTCAGCGCAGTTGAAGCCGTGGTTGAAACCAGCGTGGTAACCAAATGGGAACGTCAGAATGAACTGCCCGGCCTCCTGAGTGACCTGAATCAAAAACACAGACCAGTACGAGGTGAATGTTTTCCTCTGAAACTATCCACTTTTTGCTTACTTGTGAAGCATTTTCCTGTTCATTATCATATACTGTTCCATGCAATTCAATGCAAATTAAATAAAAGATTACCTTTTCAAATGGTATGCCATATTTTTTCAGGATTAAGGGTGAAATTAAAGTCATCTTGTGACGCAGGAAGGCTTCACAGCCCTGAACGTTACCCGGAAAGAAACCTGGAAGCACAGGAATTCATCACCATGGTGCAGATGAGCATCTCTGCTTGTTTTTATTGAAATTTATTTTGTGTAAAGCAGTTAGATATAAACATCACTGCCATTACAGTCTCTGAGGTACATTCTCAAAGTACACTGGACTTACTCTTTCATACCTCTAAGCATAACAAGCTGATGTGACTTTAGGCATCTATTCTGAATGATCAAGATGCTTTAAGACAAAACGAAGGTCCCATCACCTACCCTTAGCAAGCCTTTCAAGTCGTTTTCCATGCTCCGGTGGTACAACATACCTAAACAGCAACAAAAGTACAGATATATTAAATAAAATGACTGTGATGCTTACATGAGAGTCAACCTGGCCTCCTCCAATGTATGGATCTATGGATGGGAGCTCTCTTACTTTTAAATAATAATTACACAAAGGTCAGCGTTTATTACAGAATTATTGTTGTACTACAGCTGAGACCTCCCAATACATTAATGAACAATTATTAACAACACAGGGGAACAGTTCTTCTCTGTGTTTCATCTTATCTGAAAATTAAAAAAAAGATCGGGATAATTACTATCAAAAATAAACAAATGAATAAAAAAATTTTTTGGTATATTTTCCAGCACCCTCTTTGGGTAAATACAAACATTACAAATGTATGTTAATATTAATTTGTTTAAACAAAGGTGAGGGTTTGTCAGTACCAGGACTTCGGCTCTCCAAAGTGCAGGTAGTTGATGCTGTATAGATCCATGTCTTCTGTGTGCCACGCAAAGGCACTCTTCCACATCCCAAAGTACAGGTACGGTGTGTTGACACCCTTGATCTTGACGCCACTTTCCTTCTCCACAATGTCCAGGATAGTGTTGAGATGACCGATGTTCCATTCGGTCACATCCTGCAGAGGAGGAAGAATTCACAAGTCAGGATGATAAAACGAAGTATGTAATCAATCTACTTTTAACTGATCTGAAAACCTAGGAATTACATAAGATGGTTGAGTTTGTGAGCAAAAAATTTAGACATTTTAGTGAACGCGCAACTCCATTCCTGATTGATTTACTAGTCCTCGCTTTTATTTTGAAAGTTCAATTATTGCTAATAAGCTAGCCCCGGCGTCAACCAGTTTGCAGTTCTGATGGTTCTCGGTATTTTTCAGCCGTTTCTCCACAGTCTCTCTTTCCACAAAAAGAGTACAATTAATTGGACCGTGGCCGGTGATGGTAATCATTCTGCTCTAGAAGATCTGTTGTTATCTGGAGTGTCAGACTAATCAGAATCTGCAGCAGGTACAGCCGCTTCACGAACCGCTACTCTGAGCTGACTGAAGCTGCACATCAGAATAGGGACTATTAGCTGTAGTCCATGATGCTGAAACTTGGGAATTCATCCACAGGAAGAGAGACTCTATAGAAAGCCAGCAGATTTTATCGCTCAATAATTCATCAGAAATACTCAGCAAATAAAATATTAGCAGAGGAGAAACTGAATTTGTTGATAACATTTATGTATATTCACAAACCCTGCTCCCTTACCAAAAACAGAATCCAAATCTGCAGGAAAAACTGTTAACGTTTTCTTTTAAACAGTACGAAGATGTATTTCAGTTACAAGTATGCAGCGTATCACCACTCACTGGATCATACAGCGTTCCACTGACATCAGCACCATAAAGCGGAGGGTTAAAGGTCAGATTCTTCCAAAACTTCCTCTCCAGCTCGTCAAAATCCACGTATCGTGGGCTGCAGAACCTACAGAGAGAAATGTTGTCAGATATTCAGGCAAGTCTGAGGAGAGGCCACAGAGTCACTGGAACCCATTCATCAGATAACCAAGGTTTCACTAAGTAAACGGACTTGTCCATGTTGGAGGTCTTGCGGAACTCATGGACAGTCATCGGCTTCTTTTGGATGTTGTACTGTGTGAATAATCCTGACTGGCCAGTAACCACCTGCTGGATGGGAGCGGGGATCACCAGGTCATCGATGTCATCATAAGTCCTTCTGGGTTTCCAGCCTTTAGGAGGAATAACCTGCAAAAGATAAGTCGCACAGGTGAGAGAAACTCAGGGCAGCAGTCAAACCTTACTAAGCTGTAGAAAATGTTGAATTTCTGGCATTAGTATCACACTAAATTTCCCTCCTTTTTAATTATTTATTTTAAGAAATATAGTATAAATTTTTCCTGTCTTATGTCTTTTCTCTACATATTTTAACAACTGATGGAAATGGTGTGGACAGGTGTACTCGTGTATATGTACAGATGAAAGAGGAAGTATGGATATGAATCACTGCACAAGTTATGTTATTTTAAAGGGTGGCTGTAAATACACAATATCTTTACAGTAAACATTAGTACAGTAATATATCTCACATTTCTCTTATATCTACCTTTTCAGAACATATATATATGTCAACATAAATGTTATAAGTAAATTTTAAGGCAACTAAGTTAACAGACAATGTTAAACAAGATCAGTTAAGTTTAACTTCCTGTTAGGTTTATTTTTTTTCACTAGCAGCAAACTTTCGCATGTGATCCTCCAAGCACTCATCGACAGGAAACAGTTGGCTTGTGACTTGTCTCACTTCAGACATGTGACTTGAACTTGCTCCACAAGACTTTGTGTTTGGTTCAAAAGTCTTATAAAGGTTGTGCTAAAGAAATTATCAGTGATGCCTCTGCATTCTAAAAACTTGACAAAACAGGCTTACTTGTGAATTTCCCTCTGGGATCAATAAAGTTAATCTTACTTTTGCCATCCCAGCTCTGTGCGCTCCTTGTGACTCCATATAGGCAATGTAACGGCCAAAGTCCTTGAACTCCTCTTTGGAAGGGGTGAACGTCATTACCTTGCAGCCCACGCTTTGGGCTGGCGTGTCTGTGGTCATCTTGGGAGTGTTATTCTGACCTCAACTGTGGAAGACATGAACATAATTATAAAAAATCTCAGTTAAGCGTACATTACAATAGTCCAGCACACTTAGTGTCCATGGACAGCATCTGTGGGAGGATCTCAGTAGCCACTCAGCTTCTTTGAGCAGTCTTTGTTGTCACTTGCCTGTAGATGATGCTGGTGATTCATTGTGGTTAGTTACTATATATTTTACTATGGGAGTAAATTCATAGTAACTAAAATACCTCAGAGACTGTTTTCTAGGAGTATGTGTATACACACACACAAAAATCTGACATTTACCAGATCTCAACCATCACCACAGGTTCACAGTTCCCCTTTTAAGTCTGTGAGCATGTCAGAACAGCTCTGTGCCCACACTTAAACTTAACAGACTTAACAGAATCTCAAGCACACTGCTCATGTTAGCAGAACTATGGCTGGATGATTAAAGCCATAGCAGTACTACATTATATTACTAAATAATTTTCTTTAACAAAAACATACATTTAAAGAAAAAATTTCCAAAGCTTAAAAAATTTCTGTTTCTCCCAGAAGGATAAAAACACTGTCAAGAAAGCATTGGTCTTTTAAAAACGTGTCATTTCAGGGGATTTCCGTGAACTTTGAATACTTTGAAGTCAAATGATAAAAAAAAAGTTTTTTGTTTTTTTTTTTTAAAAGGAGGAAGATCATGGGGGGCTCAGGGTCGTCTACTTAGGCTCTGACTAGCAGGTGTTTTTGACCACAATGACAAACTTGCAAGAGCAACTGTTGATATCTACTGTCCCAAAGCCACAGTCACATCTGGAGGTGCAGACGGGGGCTGGAAGAGGCCCAGGTGACAGCGGCCTAACACACCTCGGGAGAGCCACATGGTCTCCACAGGGAGAACTATGGAGAGCCGAAGATAACAATAAGCCAACAGCCTTCAAAGATAAACACACACAAACCAATCCTACAGAACCTTTTCACAACTTCTACTTCTGAAAAAACACCGTGTTAGCCAAAGGCTTTATTTCTGTGCCCTTTGGCTTGAGATGAACTACACAGTGAATAAGTCTGGGCTTTTAGGAAGGGTAAAGTGTGCATGATTTATAACAAGGCAAATCGATAGCTTGACAACAAAAATCAATGCAAACATTTTAAATTTTTTTTTAATCAGCTATCTTGTTTTCATAATTGTTAAAGTGAAATTAAAATACCTACACAGGATGTAATAAATTATAATCTCAAAGCAGTGTTCGTGGTTATACACTCAACAAAAGCACCGAGCCTAAAATCTACATCCTATCACACTAGCTTTAATACTGTTACACTTTTGTCTAATTTGTCAACCCTTTTCTCTCTTTATGAAAACAGTAAACTTATTTTCTCAGTCAAAAATACTCCCAGCAAAACATCCACCCAGACCGCATAAGACACGTAACACCCGTATCCCACACAAATACTCTCTGCAGCCTAGTTTCAAGTTTGTGAAAACAGAAAAACTTTAACAATGCCTCCACTTTAATATTAATAATGCGCAATAAACAGCAATTGACTCGTTACTGCTTTGAAAAATTCAGTAAACTGCTTTAACTAACCGAAAAAAGATAATACACAGATAATGAACTTTTAGCTAACGGGAACACGGCACTCTGGTGTTCCGAATACTCGGAGGTCCACTGTAATTGGACACAATCCTGACTCGAGTCTTATCCTCAGCGTGTGACTGGCTCAGCTGGTCGTCAATCACACCCCGTAGCCCACTTAGAGCGTTGCTCTTCGGAAAAATATTTAGCTAGTCCGCTAGCTAATATGCTAACTGCAAGTTAGCTTGTTCTGCATCCCCGCAAACTAAAAGTTAAGTCAACAAAAAACAAAAACACCCTAATATTCAGAAGTAACCACTAAGTAGCCAACATTTACGAACAGCGCACAGTGTACCGTCAAAACTGGTAGAAGTTTATAAGAGAAGTGCTGCTGCGGACTCGGAGACCTGACAGTTGCTAACCAACTAGCAAACATGGATTGTTGCTCACCTTAGTTTTTCATGCACAAACTTGGCAATGACTCCTGCTTCCCGCAAAGCGAGCTACTTCACAAGTGTCAAACTTTAACTTACACACGCTGAAATGTAGGGGAGTTGTTTTCTCCGATTACATCCAACAGAGTTGAAATACGGACAACATCAGTCCGGCTAGAAAAGACAGTCCTCCATTATTCCAGTGACGCATGCCCAGTGTGTGTTTGTTTACACAGCGCACATGGAGGAGGGGCTACCGTAGTGTCCCAGCTAATCACAACGCCCTGTTTCTGCAGACCACGCCTCCCTTTATTTTAATTACAGAGAGCCCAGCTGATGAAGCACCTGTTTCCCACTTTGACAAAGTAAATGCAAAGTGAAAAGATTCTGATGTGTTATTTTACTGTCAAATATTATTTAACTCATAAATACTGTTCACATTCTATGACTTCACAGAATGCTCAGGTCAGTTTAGAATTCCCTCATAAGAAGAAGAGCTTTATTTGTCACATACATTTACATGCAGTGAAATTCAGTCTCTGCATTTAACACATGGACAATGTAGTACACAGTTCAGCACGGAGCAGGGGGCAGCTGGACGGCGCCCGGGGGCAACCTGGGGGGATAGGGCTTTGCTCAGGAGCCTACAGTGATACCAGCCTGGGGATTTGAACCAGGTTCCTCTCAGTGATGAACCTGCTTCTTCCCCTCTAGGTCACCACTCCCCCATAATAAGTCTCTACAACACATTTTAAACTACATATATATTGAGAACATTTTCTATCTGGCATTAATAAATCGAGGACTAATCCTTAATTAATGTTTCAGAGAGAAGGGACAGCATATTTTTGAGATTTATCACACTTGTTTTTGAGAGAAACAAAATCTACAATCAGAATATCTTGTCCTGTTTTACCTAAGACAATAAAAATAACAGCTGTAATTTTTTGTATATTTTATTAGAAGTGAAAATGGCAAGAAAAAAATCATGTTTAACCATTACAACCGTCAAACACTGCCCTCACTTCTGTATCATTAAAAAAAAAATCACCTATCATTTATAATGATCGCTCAGTCTGTGGTGAAGACTTAGGATGAAGTGGTTGTTGTCATCACCAATCAGGATTGGCAAAATGAGATAACTGCTTCTCAGGAATATGCAGGGAGGTTCCCCCCATGGTGAGACAAATGAATGCTAGGAATGAGAACTCGCTTACTGCAAACTGGTCTGTACATTCAAAGCAACTTGCATGCATGGGATTTGCATGCTTTTCCCACACTCACTGAAGTCACAGCACAGGTGCCTTTAAATCCCCCTAAACCCTTCTTTTGATCTATATTTTAATCTAGCCATTTTAATATCACTTAGCTCAGAATAAATAGTCTAATTTGTTTATTGTTAGATTATTTTCTTACATTGTGGGTATTTGTGCTTGCACCTAGATAGGTCTTACTAGTCTTACTGACCACTCAAAGCACTTTTAACTACAAATCATACTGTAACCATTCATTCATACAGCACTTTACTATGTGCACTTCAAGCACATAGGTAATCTTTTGTAATTAATTAATATAACTCAGTATTCCTGAACATTATTTTCACATTTCTGTCCCCAAACGCATTAAAAGTTTCATAGAAATGGAAAAAACTGCACTTATAGATATAGAGTCATTTACTGTGTGATGGACTATTCTGGTCAGTGGTAAAGTGTTTTTGTATGTTTGCCTAAGATTGGTCAATGCTGACAGACTAAAACTCTGATTGGTTAGTCTGGTGGGACAAGCTGAGAGAGAGAGAAGTAGTGATGCCAAGTGCTGCTCATGCTCTCAGATGGACGCAAGTAAGTTGCCTGATATCTAACTGCAGCAACTAGCTGCAAAATCTTCTCAGAGACTACATTGTGTATTGATTTTACCCTGACATGGTGCAACACTGTGGTTTGTTGGATTTTAGCAAATATAAAGGAATATTGACTGCCTTGGGTGAGTAACCCAGTTATAGCACTGCAAGAGAATCAGGACGGTGCACTCCTTTACACACATCATATACTCAATCTATGCTGAGGCCATGCTTAATTTATCATACTGCAAGTGGGCTGGAAGAAGGAAGGGAATGAATGCGTCGATCACCAGGAATGGTCAAACGGTGAACAAAACATTAAAGATAAAAAAAAAAAAAATTACAGATGAAAAGCATAGATGAGCAAAAAAGATTCCAGAGAGAACAGAAAAAGAAGTATTGGTCTCAAACAATCAGGTACCTGAGACAAAATATGAGCCAGCA
>VUQJ01020648.1:15861-32883 GCA_015108635.1 Andinoacara biseriatus | reverse complement strand
AAAAACATTTAAAAAGCAGTGTTGAGTCAAGCTTGACGCAGTGTTGCAAATAAAAGAGTGATTAGAGCTTAATAATATAACTGTGTGTTAGCAGACACACAAACCCAGGTGTCTGTTTCTGAATTACAGTGTGTGAATCTCTAATAATTCAGTTTAACAGATGAAACTCGTAATAGAACAGATTCCATTTAAAGGCAGATCTTCAACAAACAAATTTATGAAGTTGTTGAAACTGAAAACGCACGTTCACACACTTCGCCCACACTGTGTTGAGAGGTGACGGTGTCCAGCAGGCCAGCAGTGCTGCTCGGTGGCTCTTTGTCACACAACATTACCTCGTTACACTAATGACACACTCGAGAGATCACTCTAATGTGCAGCTGTGGACGTGCTGCCACGTCAGTGCCCATCATCCACCCCAGCTCCGGTATCCCAGTTCTCTCTGCATTTAACAAGCGCTCCGCTTTTTTCAATCTTCTCTTTCATAACGCAGATCTCTTTTAAATAAGTACTGCTGTCTGGCAGATGCCAAGTATTGGTGAAGTTACGGTACTTTATGCAATTACTTTTCAAGACCTAGAAGTGGATTTAGAGTGAAGTTGAGGAGGAGTCCTTTTGTTACAGCTGCTGTCAGCACTGGCAGGTCTGTCTTGCTCAGCTGCCAACAGACCCTGGATCAGCTTCCTCACTAAACTTCAGACAGCTGTTTCTGGGCAAACTGTGAAATATTCAGAAAGTGAGTGATTCATTTATTATAGATCAGTGAGCTCATTGTCCTTAGAAAATTTAAAATGAATGATAACTAATGAATATAATTTGGTTTCACCCTGACTGAAACCACTTCCTGTAAACCTAACCAAGCAAACCCAACCTGAAAATGCAAAAACCAAACCAGCAGCAACCAGGAAGTGAAAACAGAAGGAAGCAGTGAAAATACTAAAAACATAATTGTATAACTGTAGTTCTATTACTGCCATCACCCCTGCTGCCTCCACAGTGGACACTGTCCAGAGCTGAGTTATACCAGCTTTTTGTGTCCATGTACATCAAGACTGAGCATTCAGACTGATTCACACCAACAACCTGTTCTGCTGCTGTTTTCTGACAGTTTCTGATTTGACCTGCTGACTTGGGTTCAGGTTTACACTGAGCACTTTGGGACACGATAAATTGTGGCTTATTTGGTTAATTAGTTAATTGGTTGAGGTCCATTTTGCACATTTTGGAAACACAAAAACTAGAGAGCAGTTTAATACAATACAGCATCATTAGTGAACACACAGGTGTTGCTACTGTTGAATGATCGTTTTATGTCTCTACCTGCTGTCCTTCCTTGTTTTCTGTCCGCACAAAGAATGAAGAGAAGAAAAGTTTTTTTATTTGACACATCAAAAAGTGGCATTTGAAAATGTTCTTTTACAGCTCACAGATTTTAAAAATGGAAACAGAATGTAGTATTGGACTTTGATGTAACAACAAAAAAGACGTTCATTCAAAGGACCTGAAAAATGCACAAAAATGCGTCATTTAATTCATTAGAGTACAAATGTTTTATTTATGATTTTTTTCACTTTTTTTAAGTGCCTCAGAAATGTACTGACTGGTGTCCTAGAGACACCTGTTACCTGTTCTTCTGATACATCATTAGCCCAGAGTGTGTGTGCCAATCAGATGCTTTCCACATGGTGTTTCATGTTGGGTCCAAATCTGAAGGTTCTTCCATCAGTTTTGACAGGATCCCCAACACCAAACCAGGCAGAGCCTCCACCGTGTTCACATGGCTGTCGACACTCGCTGTGTAACTCGTGTTCTCCTCCATGTTGTTGAGGGCTTGAACCAAAAATCATCCCTCCATCAGACCTGCTGCCACTGATTGTCATTCCAGTTCTTGTCTAATTTGGCATACGTCAGCCTTTTCTAATGGTTTCCCTTCCTGAAACGTGGCTCTTTGGGAATCACCTTGTTGGTGATAAGTGCCTAAAAGGTATAATTCAACACTGGCTCTTTGCTAAGTTGTGTGTTAAGTTACACAACACTGATTCATCCTTTTTTATGCTTTTTGATGATCCATAGGTGAAGAACTGGAGAACTGTTCCTCGAGAGTTTGGCTCTTATGTCAACAGGCTCGGCTCAAGGCTTAAGTTGAACAGTCTGGCGTTTATGCTTACATCAAAAAATCTGTGCAGTAAATTTTTAATTCATTCACTTGGAAAACTATGGCCACATGAAAAACAGATAAAGAATTTTTTTAAAAAAAGGGTGCATTATCAAGAAATGATTCAAATCCTCTGGTCCTTTGCAGGTCTTGAAATTACATCTATAGCGTCAGATAAACCACAACACATGACCTGTTACACTGTTTTTTTATTTAACAAAAATGAAGCCAAACTGCAGAAGCAGTGAGAAAAACCAAGTACTACGTTACAGCTTCCACAGCGATTAAAAGGGTCAATAGTTGTTTGAATCAGTTCTCTGTATTATTCTTATAATGTAAAGCTCTTTGAGGTCACTGTTTGTTGTTACTTGGTGCTATAAATACAGTTGAACTGAAATGGTCTGAAACATTTAGGTGGTTATTAAAGGAATGCCAAGCAGGAAAAATATTAATGACTTTAAAGAAGCAATTGTTGGTGCCCAGAAATACACTATATATTAATGAAGACACATTTTGATGACCATCAGAATAGGGTCCAGGTTTTTCCAAGGGTGTCCCTCGTAAGCTGTATCACCCTCATTAACTTCTGATGCACACCCAGTCGTTTTGTTCTGGGAGCATGCATGAAGCATGATGGAAACTGCTCAGTTCAGAAAACAGAAACAAAGATTCCTGGTAGTAGGTGTTGAAGGGGGGAAGAGTTTAAAGTTCAGTACAATTAGAAAAAACTGTACTGTTTGGAAGTGAACAAGGAAGCACAGCTTAGGTTTGCAAAGTTTCATCTGAACAAACCACCAGACTTCTATCATTCTGTCCTTTGCATGGACAAGACCAAAGTGGAGATGTTTGTCCACAATGCACCACATATCAGCACAAACAGAACAAACTATCAAGTACGGTGGTGAAGAGGTGAGGTGCCCCCCCCCGGACCTGGGCACCTTGGAGTCTTTGAATTGACCATGAACTCCTGATTCCAGAGTTTATTGTGAGGCCATCTGTTCGACCGTTAAAGCGTAACTGAAATGATATCGTGCAAGGCAACAAATCTGCAACAGAACGGCCGAAGAGGAAAAGAATCAAAGTGATGCAATGGTCCAGTCAGTCCAGCCCTCAACCTGACTGAAACGCTGTGGTGGGACATTAAGACAGCTGTGCATGGATGAGGAGACAGAAACCTCAGTGAGGCAATGTAGTCAAGAAGAGTGGGTCACAATATGATAGAGAATGATAAAGTTATATGGAAAATTATTTCTGCAAGTTACTGAATCATGGGGTCTTCTTAGTTTTGACCCACTGCTTATGCACTGTGGCTTCAAATGTTCTCTGACACCATCTGTTCAGTGCTGTTGTTCATCTGAAGATGTATTTCAACAGTTTTAGAATCGGCTAAGGAATAATTGATGCATAAATGCTGTATTCTCTCATTCTTCATCAACAATATTATGAGCTGATTTTTGCGGGTGGGATTGAATTGCTCTCACTCTCTTCACCTCAGTGGACTGAAGGATTCAGATCAGTTTTCTTTTGTGTTCTATAGAGAATCTTGTGTAATTCTGGCAGTGTTGTGTTATCACGTTGCAGTATTGTTGGGTCTTTACCTTTACCTTACAATACAATAATATTATATATAATAATATACAATAATACCTTGAGGCGACTGTTTGTTGTGAATTGGCGCTGTATAAATAAAATTGAATTGAATTGAATTGAGAATTCCTCATACCTAATAGGAGTCATGACCTCGGTATTTTGGCATGTTCATATCATGCTGTGGTGCCATCTATAAATGCTACATCCTCAACACCTACTATACTCATTCAGTCCCATCAACGGGTATTCTCACCATTTGGCAGCCATCTTGGTAATAATGACTCAGGACAGAGACTTTGAATTTAGGACATTTATATGTAAATGAAGAGGAGAGTGTCATAACTGTTTCATGGCATGTTCAAAAAATTTACTTTCATTAATTGTTGTTTCCCTCCTGCTCTCGACGGAGACGGTTGCATCTTATCTCTCTCTCCTGCCCTCCCCTTCCTGCTGCTTGCTATGAGTGCCTCACTTTCACATCAACTGAATAAGAATCAACATGGATCTGGCAAACTGGGCCCTCACCACCATTGATCATGTTTTCTCCACAATGAGATCGGGGAAAGGGGGGCCTGCATGTCCTAGTGGAACAGACCCTGTTGGATACATAGTCGACTTGTGGTCGACTCAGCGAGGTTGGGCACAGAGCAAATTTGGACCATTAGATATACTGAGAGTGTCCCAGAGAAACTGAAGACTGACAAGGAAAAACAACAAGGCAGTCTTTCCCAAAATATTTGTATCATCAGGAATTATCAGGAATTTGCCTCCCTAAGCCGGCCTTGAGGCTGGTTATCATATCTCTCCAGGTTGACGTGACAGCAGATGCACTCCCCCCCACCCCTACCTTCCTTCTGTGATTTGTGTGAACTGGGATCTGGACTACCTCGACCGCTGATGCTCTTCCATCACTATCAGCAAACTGTTTAGGCTGGAGCCAGTTCCTGGCTCCACAATATCCCTGACCCTCTCGTCTTCTGTCGGCATCCCCATCCCTCCCCCACCCGCCCCACCATGTTGCTATCCAAGGCTTTGAATGTGCGATATGCTTTTTCTGAGGTGGTTTTTTTGGAACCTAGTAAGGTGCTTATTATGAGCATAGAACAAAATTAATTTTTTTTAACTTAACTCTCCCATTGTTTCTGTTTTCCCTTTCCTGGGATTTTGCTGGCGGCGCCCCCTAGTGGCTGCGGCTGCAGACTCCATCTCCCCTATGTTGGTCTTGTCTGTCCTACTCTTGGATGGTTGTTCTAAATGAATTTCGTTGTATGTATGATGATTAATTTCATTTTATGTATAATGACAATAAAGTTCTATTCTAATATAGTTCTATTTTATTCTATACATAATATTAGCCCAGGATGGAAAAGAAAATCACAAAACCTGATAAAGAGGCCTGTGTACACTATGTTAAAAATGTATGCAAGTGTAGATTTCTGCAATTGTTGATTTTTTATTTTATTTTTTTTAATGAACATGCTAGACAGGAACACACACACACACACCCCACAAAACCGGTAAACGTTCTGGCCTAAACCTGTATGGCTCACACTGTAAGTATGGCTCACAATGACCTCCCAAAAACAGACAGTGTGGGTATATTATACATTTCCTTAATCCTTAGAGTCCTGGGAGTATTTCAATGGTTGACTTTCCCTGGATACCACAGGGCTAAAAGAAATTATGTAGTTTAAGTGAAAATTATGGGAAATTTTGTATCATTTATGGTTTAAAGAGCTCTATGAACAGGTATGTTGGTAAGAGAGATCCAAAACCTGGCTCAAATGAAAGCCAAATGAAAGGGTTCCCTTTAAACTGATACCAAACACTATATTCAAGACCTTTGATGAGCCTAAACTACATATACACAGTGTAATGTGTAGTGAAATGTGTAATGAAACATTTCTCTCCATAAGTTATAAACTGGCTTGATCTGAGTACAACCTATGTGGGTTGAGGATATAGTCCAAGAAGCACAACATGAATCAATTAAGGGGCCCATTAGCATTGAGAATGATAAATAGGCAAAGGACCAACTTTTATTTTTGTATTTTGTTCAAAATAAATACAATAATGATAAATATTTAATTGTTCCTTCATAACGACTCGGAAAAATAATACAATATTGATTATATTGGCAAAAAAAGAGTGTAATTTTATATGTTAATGGTGGATTTAACTCAGATAATTACCAGTTAACTGTGTTCGAAGATAGACAGCAGATACTCACGAAAGGCTTTTTAAGCCTGTTTCCACTAAGTCGTACATTTTAAGCAAGTTTAAATCATCCAGATTCCAGCAGAGACATCTGTGATCTTTCAATGAATAAATAATCCTTAAAATTACACACACAGACCCCCTTATTGACTTTTAGTCTCCCTGCTCTCATCTCTCTCCTGGGAACCCCCTCTTTCCTTCATCTCCCAACACAATGGATGGAAACATCAGCTCAAAGAAGCAGCAGGACAGTAAAAGTAGACAGTCCCTTTTAACCAGGGGAAATCAAATCAAAAGACAAGCAAAAGCTCCAGGATAAAAGGGAGTGCCTTTTCTTTACATGGACCAGACAGGAATAAAGATATATCCTACTCCTACTCAGCTGCATTGTTCAAGAACAGCCAGTAGAAGTAAAGGTCTCATTTAGACCAACTGAGCTTAATGTTAATAATTTTTTCGGTTAAAGAATTTATACATAAGTACATTGTCTATTAAGACAAATAATTTAAAAAACAAAACAAAAACAGGATAACTCCAAGAAACTGCAGCAACAGTTAAGCATAACTGAATTATAGCCATCCATGAAAATAAGACCATAAATTGGATCTAAAAGTTCAAGGAAAGCCTGTTAAGTATCTAAGATATATGATCCTAAGATCACTATGTCAAAAGAAGATTTGATGAGAAGAGCTGTCTATCATCTCAAGATAAAAGTAAATAAAAGTAATTCCTTGGTCTTTCTTAAAACTCCCTGTGAAGCAGAGAATACTGTAAACAGCAACAGTAATTATGGCAATCCACTAGATGGAGCACAAGATCTTTAGTATGCATTCAATTTTTTTAGCAAGTAATGTGTCAAAAAAATGTGTGATCACAATCAATCACTGTCTCGCTTTACAGTGACCTGAAACTCACTAATTCCACAGCTTATGGCGGAAACTTGTAGCTGGGAACAACAGTTTCACTGTTGCTCATATTTAAGATTTTAGTTCTGGTTTAGGGCAAAACCACATCTTATAGACTTATAGTATGATTTTGCTTTCGTAACTGCAACAGTTTGATCTCCAGAAGCCGGGAACCTTCAAATTTACAACTGTTTTTGATTACATATTAATATCATATTATTTATTATAATAAAAATACCCTCATCAGTGGTAATACTGGAAAATTTTCCAGGATGGAAGGGAGTTATCATCAACAATACAGATCTCTTTTAGCTTTTAGAGAGTGGAATACCTTTGGACCTTCATGACCTGGTGGGCCAACATCACCTTGATCACCCTGTGAAGAGACAAAAAGACTACTACTACTGATAATAATAATAATAATAATAATAATGAACAGTGAAAGCACAATAATAGGTAACAGATAAGCATTGTGCACAGCACAAGTAAAAAGACAAATGGTTTGCTGAGACCATGTTTTCCTGTGTTATTCTAAGAGTACTCCATGTGTATGTCCGAAACAAAGCAAAAAGAAATAAAATGCTACTATTGTACTTTTTGCTTTGATCCCGTGCCTTTAATCAAAGGCACATAATACATAAAAATCCACTCTTAGGAAATATAGGGTTATTTTTTTCTGTTTACAGTGGAAAATCTATCAGTTGCTCAATGGTTCAGTGTGTACTGAAATATATATTTCAAAGGCAAAATAACTACAGCCTATATACTGCTAATAATAATGCTTTTTAAATGTGAAATACACAAGGGTGCTCACCTTTTGTCCTGGCACACCTGGTTCACCCTGGAGAGATAAAACAAGAAGCCAGTGAAAGATTTACTATAGGACAGGGGTGTCCAAATTATAATCTGCGGGCCAAACATGGCCTGAGCTTGGATTTTATATGGCCAGCAATTCTTGTCCATACACGTGTTTTTTTGGCCCGCTGGCACAAGCAATGGATAAAATTCAGCATGCAATTTCTCTTTTTAACTCATGGAGGCAGTGTTATGTAATAGTTGTCCGGCAACAGCGACTAGTGAAAAAATTTAGCGACGTTTTTCATTGACTTCAGCAACTTTTGGAGACTTTTTTGTGATAGCCCGAAAAGCTGAAATCCTCCACCTACATACTGTTTTGTGTACATACAGCGCTCACTTTGTACGTTACGCACCTAGGGGACGTCCCATCCCCCACCCCCTGGACCTCACTGCAAACAAAGGTGCAATTTTTCCAGAGACTCTTGTCACAAACGGAGCCCTGCGCCACATGCTTCCCAGCTCTGCGGGAGGTCATGGTTTTCAGTACAGTTGTGCAAACAAAGCGGTATGCAGCAGTTAGCACATCTCTTGCTAGTGAGTTTACTGGCTGTTGTGGGGATTTTGCGATTGAAAACGACACGTTGCTGTTGACCCTGATGATGCTTCACCTCACCTGCAGCTGTAGCTAACTGAGCTTTAATGTGACAGCTGACATCAGCTTCTCTCTCTCTCTCACACACACCTTTTTACCGGTGTTGTGCCAAAAAGTGATTTTTGGTATTTAACCCAAAAAATTATTAGCTACATTTAAACTGGTGTACATGACCTTTTGGCCTATTTCAAACATATCTCTCATGAATGATATCAATTCATTTTGAGTGAGACAGAACACTCTTGTCACAGGTAGAAGCTGCAATCACATTTAGGCAAAGTGGCTTTTATATATTCTTTATTTGTCAGGTAAAACCTATTTTTTCTGAGAGATCTGCCCAAGGGGGCAATAGAAGCTGCAACCAATATAACATCACAGCTTTATAAAAGATAGCTGATGTGGCCAAAAAGGACTGTATTAATTATCTCTCTCTCTTGGCATGGCTTCATAAACGAAGATTTATGAAGGGGGGCACCCATGTTGGCTGCAAGCACACTGATGAAAATCCTACAGTCTACTTACCAACATAAGCCAAGACATTATACATCAAAAATGCATAAAAACATCAGAAAACATTTTTTTTCTTTTTCTTTTCTGAAACACAACACCGATCAAGTTTCCAGAAATGGGAACATTTGCAAAGAAAATGTCCTGCTTGTTTGACTCCACATGTTTGTGTGCACAGTTTCTCTGTTCTGAATTTAAACAAGAACCGCTTGAGATCAGGCTGAGTGACTCCCACCTACATGACGTTTTATGTACGTCCACCACTGCTTTGGAGCCAGACCTGCCCTATGTACCTGTGTGCCCTTCACATTACAGTCAGTAGCTTACCGGTTTCCCTGTTATCAGAAATACACACTAGTATTTTACAGTATGTATTATTATAAATTTTAGTTGGATATTCAGAGAGCTTTTATGCTTTACATTTGGGTACTTCATGTTGCTGCATGAAAATTAAAGTATTAAATAACAATATTTATAGGCATCTTTTATGCTTTTAAATAATGTCATCAGGGACTGTGCCTTGTGCACTTTCACATTGTCAATTCTGGCCCTCCTTGACAAAAGTCTGGACACCCTTGCTGTAGTATTTCATTTTGACCAAAGTAACAGATGGTTGCAACTTGATATAACAAAGTCACTTTTTCCTCCCTGTTGATACTCTGATGGTGCTACAGACCAGCTACTCATGCTAAGGCTTATTATAGCTAAAAAAAAAAAAAAAAACTCTGTTGCGAGATTCACTTTTTATTTTTTCCACAGCACAGAGCATTTAATAAGATTCTGTACATCACTCTAACCTTACAATCCGCACTCCTGCTTTCAAATAATTAATAAAATGAATGCATCATGTGGAGCTCTACATCATGTGTAGCTTTTCTATTATTTAGGTGGAGCAGGTCTGAACTTCAGAACAGCTGGGCATTAGGCAGATTGAAACCACCTTCACTTGACTCCTTTTTTCATATGACTTGTTTGACTGTAACAACATTATGATAGGCCATGCTGATGCAAATAAACTTTTGCTGTTGTTTTATTTAGTTTTTATTTTGCTGTTTGTACAATAAAATTAATTAGTTTTTACCTTCATTCCTGGTAAAAGCTGCAGAAACAAGGTTGAAAGAAGAAGAAGGTTGATGTTACATGAATGAACTTTTACTAATGTGAAGGTTGTAGAAACAGTAAATATGGAAAACAGTCAAAACAGTACCCTTGAATCTTTTCCTGATTTGCCTGGCTCCCCAGGCTTACCCTGTGTGGAATAAGCAAAAATGTTCTATATAGAATCTACAAGACTATTTACAATACCACTTGCATGATTTTGCAGACAAGCAGATTTGATATGTTAATGTGTTCTTTTTATTGTGAAGGAAATCACCTGAAACACTTTAATTAGAAAAAAACAGAAAATTTAATATTGAAGCATCAGAATTTAAAGTATACACATGATCATGTGGAGGCCCTCTGCCTAGAGCGAGCTGCTGTTCCTCGGTAACCAAAACATTTTATAGTGGCAGGTTATTAGAATCAAAACAGAGTTTGTGTGCTGGAGTTTTGGCCTTCGTCATTGTCTTATCCAAGTTGGTTTTTTAGATTTCTCTCATCAGTGATGGAGCCATAAAGCACATGATGTTTTAATTAGTTATACTGAGCAATCTTGTTAAGTGTACGCACAGTTGCAAGACTTTTTAAGATTAGGATAAACTGAGCCTGAGAAGTTAACACTTTATATGTGTTGTTCTATATCCAATGTATTATTTAATTGTTTATTATTTGTTTGATCCACTGTTTATTAATTAATTTCCTGAAGTTTACCTTTAATCATTTGTGTATCTGTTATTTGATATAAAATAGAACCCCAACAGATGTAATGACAACATGACAGTAAATTCTAAATAATTTCCCTTAAAAACGTGAAGCTTTCCCCAGCCCAGGCTTATATCTATAAAGTTCTCAATACATTTTTTTTTATTATTTCTTAAAGAACTTCTACATTTTTAGGAGATTTGTTTACTTAGTTCTCCAGAATTTGACTCGAGCTTTAACTGTGTAGCACCATCAGTGAAATAAATATGGTCAAACTATATATTTCCAAGTGTTTGTGGCTACTTGCCACAAGCAGTTAGGAATTGGCAGTGGTACTGGTAAGTCTCATTCTTTCTCTCTGAAAAAAAAGCCACTGAGCCATTTTGTAAAACATTTGACACCATCGCACTTGATAACACAGGATGCGTATTTTGCGTAAGATTAAGATTGTATCTTTACGTATCCTGTAGTATCCTGTGGATTGAGACTTACCGGTGGGCCACTGGCTCCATCCATTCCTGGTCTTCCTGGTAGTCCAGGTGGCCCTGGAGGTCCTGGGGGTCCCCGTGCTCCAGGCTCGCCCTGCTAAGAGAGTTTAAGTTAAAAGCTGTCATTCTGAAGTTAGCCTTGTCACACAAGCCATGCAATCACAACTTCACACTCCACTGAAGGAGGTGGTCGATTAGTTGTGGTGGTGTTGCAGTGAGAAAGGTAAGCTAGGCAGCAGAGCAAGCAGTTATGATGCTGGAGCACAATGACTTATTTTTGACATAGCAATAAAATATTATTTATTTCAAGGTTGCTTTATTAGCTTTTCAGTTACTATATCTTTAACTCTATGAATGGGCTTGGGCCTTGCTCAGGTGACAGGACATGAAAGCATATGGCAAATAAATAGTCCGAAAGTGACCAAAGAATCATCTACCAATAACAAGATCACAAGACAAAGTTTAATTTTCCTGACTTCTGACTGGAAAATCTGTCTCTTTTCTGTTTTTGACAAGCTACAATATATAATTTCACAATATTTCTCACATTTCCAATATTTTTTGTGCAGCTTTAGGCAAACCTAATGAAAGCAGTGAGGAGGGGAGGAAGGGGTGGAGCGGGGTGGAGGGCATAAACAATTGTACCTTGAGGCGTTTTAATATTAGAGGGCTTATTGAGGGCATGTTGCGCACGGTGATGGGCAACATCTGTCGGGGGGAAGTCACAAAGCACAGGTGGCCAGCGGTGATAAAAGGTCACCCGGAGGTCAAAGAAAGGAAACCGTAGAACCAGAAGAAAGAAGGATAAAGGGGGAGGGATAAAGAGGAAAAAGAGAAATAGAACATGAGAATGAAAAGCAAGGAAATGGGAAGTCAAATTAGAATAAAGGAAATAAAGCTGAAGAAAGAAAAGACAAAAAAGACGCACCAGTATAGCAAACTATTGGCCTGAAATGGAAAAGGGGATGATTGATGTACAAATATGCTATTATTTAAAACCTCTTGTGAAATTGTTCATGCTTCTTAGACGCCAACAAAGACTGTTTATTGCAAACCATCTAGGACATCCTATTCAGGATTTTTTTTTTTTTTGTGCATCAGCATCCCCATTAACAGTTACCCAGGCCCTTAGATTGCAATAGAGCAGAGGTAGGGGCCAGTCTTGCCACAAAGAGACTACAGCAGTATAGTTACAGTGAATATTCAGACTTACTGTGGCCAACTGTCCAACACAGGTCTGTACAATACGTCGCTTCTGTTGAGATGACCAGGACGATCAGATAAAAGTTTAGGAGAGGACAGTACAAGTAAACTTGCGCTAGTAGATTTGTTTTCCCACTGACACCAAGTAGAATCAATTGCATGAACCATGCCTACTTTTTACATAGCATACATATTTCCACAAACTTTATGATGCAGCTAAATCTAAAGCAGAGATTACCTTTACCAATACAATTAACTCAAAATTAGTCTTGACCAGTCTTGTTCTTAACTTAGGTTTAATATTACATCAATTATGTAATGTTTTTATTTTATTGTGTAACTTAATTACACTACTTTTTCAGAAGATTGCTTGAAAGACAAAAACAGAAAAGTTCCATGGAAATATATACAGAATTTTATAAGTAAATGTAAGTGGGGGAGTAAAAGTAGGCAAGTCTGCTGATTTGTCACTAACCATTTCCAATGATCCACCACAACTGAAAACAGGTTTAAAGGTATACAACTGACGGACTGACAATATTAAGAATAAATCATAAAAATTAAATTAAATTTTTAAAAATTGTGCGCTGTTTGTGTTTATGTTGACAGGCATAGAAAAATATTAGAAATGCAGCTCACTTTTTAAAACTTATTTTTGCTTAAAAAATAAAGGACAAAAAACTCAAAAGGATTTTAGATTTCATATTAAATTGCAAAGCTCTTAAAGGAATAGAATTAACCCCAAATTAATATGTGAATTAATTACTTGTAGTAAAACTGGCTTTGAGTGATCAGGCAGAGTAAATGATAGGTTTCATTAAATAATTAAGTGGAAACTTCACCTTTTCGTAAAAATTTAAAAAAAAAAACTCATTGTATTAATTTTTCTTTAGGGGAAAGCAAAAGGTTGAAGAGTGCCTTTGTTTGGAGGCATTGACTCTCTTTGCGGCATGACTTGTTAACAGCCCTTCTGAGGGTTATCTAACAGGGTGTTGAACAGTATGAATTGATTGCAATGCAGACAGGGTTTTCAGAGGAAGATCCTGAAAAAAGTGGCCCTACACACTATGGGAGTGGTGCTGATGTGAATGGCAACTAACCATTGTCCAATCAAATATAACTAAGTTACATACAGAACTGAGGTCAGGCCTGTCTTGCATGAAGATCTGAAACAGAAGGAAACAGCTAGCCTAGCTAACATACTATAAAAAATGCTAATCCTCTAATTTCATGATGCCACACACTAACTTTCAAAGAGGACTAAGCGTGAGCAGTGGTCATAATTTGTTTTTTTATAATAGTGGTCAGGGAAACATGATGGAAGGTCTGATGGTGATGAGTATGATCATGATCAACATGATGGTCACCCTGTCTGCAGAGCATGCAACACGAAAATCACTGAGATAAAAGGAAACAACTTTGTACTTCACTTCTTTCTAACAAATGGAATTTCAGTTAACTTTTAGCACAAGGTCCTGAAAATATTTAATGTTTTTTCTGCCTAAACTACTAATACCTTGTTAGTAAACTAAAAAAATCCAGTTGCACCTACTCTAGGAAAAAGTTTTGTGCGTTGTTTTGTTGCTGTTTGCATAGATACCACTGAGCTGTTGATTAAAATTCAACTCCTGTAATAATACTTCACTGTATTTATGTGAATTGTTGAGCCTCCTGGAGCTACCAGTGTCTAAATTATGTAAAACTTTAGCAAGTAAAACACATGGTCCATAGGGTTTCATCAATAAAGACTAATAAGCCCTTACCAGAAGAAGCCATAGAAGCCCAAGCCATGACATTACATCCACTGTGTTTCACAGATGAGCTCCTATGTTTGGTATCATGAGCAGAGCCTTTCTTTCTCCAAACTTTAGCCTCACATCATCATCTCCATGATTAGCAAATTTCAACCAGGTCTTCCTATTCATCTTGTTAATTAATATTTTGCATCTTCTAGTGAAGCCTCTGTACTCTTGTTCATGAAAGTCTTCTGCAAACAGTAGATTATGATACCTTCACTCCTGCCCTCTGGAAGTTGTTGCTGATGTCTAACAGTTGTAACAACTGTTGTTGTTTTCCTTGGTCTTCCTTGGTCTGTTATACCACCAGAGATGACTTTCTTCTTTAGGACATTCCAAAAGTTATACTGGCTATCACCATTGTTTGTAAAATGTCTCTGATTATTTTTCCATGTTCTCTTAGCTTTACAATTGCTTGTTTTTCACCCATAGAGAGCGCTCTGGTTTCCATGTTGGTTACTCCCCTAACTATAAACACAAAGTCTCCATAGGCAACACCAAATGTGAAACTGAGAATAGATATTCAGTGCTATTAATTGTTTGAATAGTCAATGTAATAGGAGACACCTGCACAATAAAACACACCTGCCAGTCACATGTTACAACACTTTTGCTCACCAGAAATATTTGCGGGTTCAGACAAAAGGTGCTATGTTCTGAACTGTGTGTTAGATCAAGATGTAAATACTTGAAAATAAAAGGTAAAATGTTAATCTTTTGTCTCATATTCATCTTTTAATATCAAAAATAAATATTTTCAGTCTACAGCAAAAATAAAGGGATTGGCCTCACTGTTCCAATACTTTTTGTGGGGAGTGTTGGTCACATTGCATAAGAAGATCCTTGTTTTGCCTATTGATTTCTCTTAAGGAAAATATAAGGACCTATCTAACCTTTCTCCATTTAAAGGACACGTATCATGCAAAATCCACTTTTTTAGCCCTTAAATACATTGTTTTGTTCACTTTCAGTGTCTAACAGTGCAGGAAATGTAAATGCATGCTGTTTGGGTGCTGAGTAGATATCTTTATATTCTTTTTGGGCCATAATTTTCAGTCTGTTCAGTTTTCTCTCTTGTTCATGACATTTTCTCATTTCTGACATCACAGTATTTGCTGTAGATTTGCTAAATAAGGTCATGGACATCCAGCCACCATTTTTTTCACGCAGCCATTTTGTGGTCCAGTTTAGTTATGCTGAAATTGCATGTAGATAAGTTAAAGATATTTGGTTGTTGGATGTGGTAACCCACACGATTCCTTACATCGACCCCCAGCATCAGAGCCTCTTCAAAGTGCTAAAATTCATCACAGCTCAGAGCTCCTGGTGAATGCGGGACACTCTCCACACACTAACCCAGGGAAGAGGCACTCTGGCCCAGCTAAAATTCATCACAGTGCTCCCCCGGAGCTCCTGCGGTGAACGGGGACACTCTCTGGGAAATGGACCTGCATCAGTGAGGAAAGGCCTCCGTGTTTGAGCTAAGCACTTCAAGGAGTTTCAGCAACCTTCGTCAGTATAAAGAGGGATTTCCTGAAAAACTTTATCTGATTAAGAGGTCAGTTCTTTTCTCTACAGAAACCACCACAGATACAGCAAAGCCGTAAGCTCCAAATAACACTAAAATGGTGACAAACTTTATTTTAGACAAATTTTGTGAGTTGATATGACGTTCTGGCCATTGTTTTGAGAGTAGCATTGTGCCTTCTGTTACCGCTGTATGCTAGCGTTTAGCTCTTTGAGGATAACTTGTATGTAACTTGCATGTTTTGAATAACATTATTTGGCTTTGTGTTTGCAGTTTTTGTTATGGGATTCAGTGATGTTCAGTGACGTTCTTGACGCTAGCCAGCTAACTCCTCTGTCAAAGCTTTGTTTAATTCATTCATATTGTGAATGCTACTCTGCCAGTAGGTAATCGTAGCACTGCTATCAAACTACAATAATGGCCGAACGGGGCAGCGTCGAATGCTCCGCGAACTGGAGGTGGGCAGGGCGCAAGAGACGGCACCAAAACTGCTTGTTCTGAACTGGGTGTCAGAAAAGGGGTCAATGTGGGGTCTGTGGACCTACAATAACGAGGAACTGGGACCAAAGCATTGCAGTTATACTTAATATAGACCACAGGTGAATGATTTATATATGAAAAGGAAGGATTTAAAAGCATGATACGTGTCCTTTAAGGTCTAGATTTCCTGGTCTAAGTTGGGCAGTCAGCATATGTTGTAGCAGGGTGTAGTTTGATGTTGTAGAATGGAGAGGTGTGGCAGGTTGGCTAAGGGTGGGCCTAGCCTGAGAAAGTGGCACATGTGGTATGCAGCCACTAATCACACTTTTTCCTTTATAGCGGTGCAGGGTTGAAGGAGGGGGGTCCTTGAGACCAGTGAAATGCAACAGAAAAAGGTCTGTACAGACTACCACTGGGGGTCTCTTACAATATAAAGGACCTTAAGGCGACTGTTTTTGAGGTTAGCACTGCTCATGATACCACCTTGGCCCTCTCGCTGTGTAAAGTTTGCATGTTCTCCCCGTGTCTCTGTGGGTTTCCTCCCACAGTCCAAAGACATGCTATTACTGGGGTTAGGTTATTTGGTCACTCTAAATTGCCCATAATTATGAATGTGAGTGTGAACGGTTGTCTGCCTCTCTGTGTTGGCCCTGAAACAGGTTGGCGACCTGTACAGGGTGTACCCTGCCTCTCATCCTATGTCAGCTGGGATAGGCTCCAGTCCCTCCCGTGACCCTGAACGGGATAAGCGGAGGAGGATGGATGGATGATTTGAATAAAACCAAGTCCGCACTTTTTTTTTATTATTTAAAAAAAAAAAAAAAAAAAAAAAAAAAACAAAAAAAAAAAAAAAAAAAAAAAAAAAAAAAAAAAAAAAATAAAAAAAAAAAAAAAAAAAAA